>ML120357.1:96549-159700 GCA_003788595.2 Choiromyces venosus 120613-1
GAGTTACTGTATATAAGTACATCATCAAGATACGCCGTACAGAAGACATCTAGGAAACCTTTCAATGCCTCATTAATATATGCTTGGAAAGTTGCCGGAGCATTACATAATCCAAAAGGCATGACGTTATACTGATACAACCCATAGCAAGTACGGAAGGCAGTTTTCCACTCCTCGCCTTTCTTCATCCGGATAAGAGCATAGGCGTTTCGAATATCGAGTTTTGTAAAATATTTCGCGGCGGAGAGGCGGGTGAGGGTTTCTCGTATCAGGGGAAGTGGGTAACGGTTCTTCACAGTTCCTGCATTAAGACCACGGAAATCATTACAAACACGAAGTGTTCCATCGTTCTTCTTAGCAAATAACACAGGTGACGACGCGGGTGAGCTCGAGGGTTCGATATGTCCAGATTCCAGCTCTTGACCAAGCCAGTCTTGTAGTGTCTTCAGTTCATTTTGGGACATGCTATACAGGGGTCCAAACGGGGGTGTAAAACCTTCGACAAGCGGTATTTCATGATCCCACTTACGGTGAGGTGGTAACTCTGACGAACCTGCTTCAAGAAACAGAGGGAGAAACTTGTGGTATTGCTCTGGTAGCATTGCTTTGACCTCTGCTTCCTCAAGAACAGTATGACCCAAAGCCCGGCTGACAGCATTGAGGGAGTGAGGCATCTCGGGAGGATCTTGTGATGTGCCGTGTGCGATAACAGGATCGGATGTGCAATGGGTAAGACAGTAATCCGAGTCGAAGGTAATTGTATTTGAGGAGAATCTAATTGCAACATCATGATGTCGTAACCAAGGGATTCCGAGAACAACGGGGTAATGGCCAAGCTTCGTGACAAACATGAATAGCACTTCAGCATGTTCGCGGATGTGGAGAGTAACCTTTGCTAGGTGTGTAATCGCGCCAGAGGCAATGGGGCGTCCGTCGATTACTTCGACAACTCGAGGTTCTTGTAGTAAATAAAGAGGGAAATTATGATGGCGAGCAAAGGTCTCGTCGATGAAAGCATATCCAGTAGCACCGCAGTCAATCAGAGCATGTGATTTAATTCTATTTTCATTGTCAGATAGAGTACATGTAAGAACTAAGTATTTTCCATCCATTGAATTTTCATCAACTATTGAACTAGATGCCAGAGAAAAACTAGAAAGGTGATAACAATCATCAGTAGACTTTTTTAGTCCCAGGGAAGCGCCATCGCCTAATCCTGGGACAACTCGTTTTCCGCCTCTTGTTTGTCGGTATCGAGATTTGTGAATCGGTTACGGTCCGTAAACGCTGATTCCATTGGAAGCGGACTGGAGTTGAGTCGGGCTTCTTGAACACGAAGAGGACGAGGAGGGACTTTTACTGGGCAGGAAAGTGCCATATGACCGAAACCTCCACAGTACAGACAACGACCTTCTCTTATCCTCTGCGCTTTCTCCTCAGGTGTCAGACGACGTCGTGCAGAGGAGAGATCCATGGGGCCCGCGTGACTTCCAGATTGAGTGGACGGAAGATTTGCGGTTGGCGCTAGGGGTATGAAGTTTGTTGGTGGCCGGAGGGCAGGAGGTGCAACCTTTGGTGCGAACGAAGAAAGGACATTTCTTTGCGAGCTAAGATTTTGGTTATTTTGAGTTGGACGATGAGCTCTTTCCGCGGCACGTGCTCGAATACGATTATCGAGGCATTGAAGAAGTGCCACATACCCATGTAACGAGGTAGGAGCATCGACGGTAACAAGTTGATCCTTTAATTCATTGCTCAAGCCCCTCGTCAGTTGGCTGCGTTTGGCGCCATTGTTCCAATCCACATCAGATATATACCTCTGAAACTCGGCATAATAGGAAGCAAAGTCGAGGTTCTTTTGCTTGAGGCCATCAAGTTTTCTTTCGGCAGTAGCAACTCTGTCGGGATTGCTGAATGCATTCTCTAACAATGTAATAAATGCTTCCAAGTCGGTGAGATCAATTCGGGAGTCCTTTATAAGTGGAAGGATTTGGTTAAATGCAGTACCAGTAAGTTGGCCAGAAGCGTAACGAAGCTGGTGCTGAGAGTCTGGAAACTTATGACTATCTCTTTGGATTTTAAGGCGGAGGTGAGTGACAAAGGAGCGAAGTTTATCTTTGGTACCATCAAACTTATCTGGGTCAGGAATCGATTCTATACGAGGACGGGGTGTAGTGTTTGTAGCCATCGTGCGAAACAAATCGGAGTTTTCTTTTTCTCTTGCCAATTCCACCTCAAGAGCTGAAGAACGTTGTGCATAAGCCTCTGCTTCAGTTTTCCAGTGATGTTTCTCTCGGAGGAGATTCTCATGAGAGGTCATGAGTTCTTGATGTTCTTCGGCAATCGTGGAAAGTGATATTTTAGGAAGCGCAAGAATCGTTGTAGCCAAGGTGCGAGAGTCCCGGATAAGTTGTAGCATCGTATTAATGTCCGATTGGTTGGGATCCTGGTTTGCAAGGAGGTTGAGGTCGCTGATCATGCCATCGGTCAGGCCATAGGAAATTGGTGGAATCGGAGTAGACATGAGGCCAAGGGCAGGAGGATGAAAAAACTATCGGCTGAGATTCGCGTAGGTTGGACGGTAGGACGCAACCTAGTTTTACGGAACAACCCCGATAGGACGGAGAAAGGTGGAGACTGAACGGGATGACGGCAGGGGGGTCCAAGGTACGCGAAAGGGGAACAAGAGTCTGGAAAAGAAGGGGGGGCAATGTCAAGAGAGGACAATGCGGGAAAACAAGGACAAGATCAAGGTAGAGGCGGGGGCCTCCGGGGGACAAGAACAGTGGTGGTTAACAACTCAGTATTTGGTGTATTATACAAGAGGTTGCATGAAGAGAAAAGGAAACCACTCTTCACGCTCAAACTTATTTAAGTAGAAAAGTATCCACACACAACCACCTAACCACACAAAGCATCCACAACCCAACCACAGTACCCTAATTACCTCCACTTGACCCTTTGTTGTAAATAACCAAACACAACAGCTATCTAAGTTAATGTTAATACCATTTCCCATAACAAAATCCAACCACTCTAACATCAACTCAGAAAAATAATTAAAAATAATTCAAATGCATAGCAGTAATCTGTACTTAGTATACTATCTATTTGCTTTAATAATAGCTTTTATCCTATCTTGTATAGATCCTGCTAGATTATCAAAGACTCTCAAGTCAAGAAGCTCCCCACAATATGTAACATAATGGCCTTCTTAATTGCTTTTTTGACTATATCCTCACTACCTTTGATGAGATAGAGCTCAGGATACTACTTAGAAAGCTTATCCTTAATTAGAGACTAGATATTCTGAATTGGATTGAGATCTGGTGAATAGGAAGGAATTTCCAACTGCATAATTCTATACTTTCTGTACCACCTCATGAAAGGCAAGTGAGTCTTAGTATTATCAATGATTAACAAGATCTCCTCTTTCTCTAATTCCCTCTTAATATCCTCCGATATCCCTACAAAGTTATAAAGATCATAAACATCACAAATTAACTTTTCAGTAACTCTACTACTACTAGAAGAAGTATCAGGAAAAACAGGAAGAAATATACCATGCCTTTGACTATGAAAAAACCCAGTGATTATTTGGCTAACCTTTCTCTCACATACCCTAGCAGTAGTCTCAATACAGTCCTTATTCTACCTCTTATTTGGATATCTAAATATCTATTTCCTCCTGTTCCCCCCCCCTACCTGTCAATAGTAACCTCATCTACCTATATTACTACCTCCTTCACATCAACTTAGTCCAATACCTATAAGCCAATACCAATTCCAATCTCTTCTGAGTAAGAGTCTCATTAAGATATACCCTCTCTCAAGCCATCCACTTTTTAAAATCTTTACCTACTAGTCTATACTTTACAATCTTCTCAGAGACTCCTGGTGCAATTTTCTTGACAATATCTTTGTAGGTCGTATTCCAATTTTTAAGGGCTTCCTCAACTATACCATCATTCTGAGTATTAGAAGTCCTAGGATAACTTCCTCTACCCTTCCTCTCTTTTCCCCCTTCATCTCCTACTGCTATTGTATCATGAATAGTAGTAAGGGGGGATATTGAGATAGTTGAAAATTTCTCCCAACTGCATGGCTCTCTCATACAACTCATACATCCTCCCTCCTGTCCATTCACTGAGATGCTTAGAAGGAATAGGGTTAGAGGCATTACTGTGAACAATATGAGCTATTATTTCTTAGAATAAAAAAAAAAGGAGGAAATTATGAGGTTCTAGTTGAGGAGTAATGATTTTTCTGAGAGGGTTTGTTGTGTAGAATTAGTGTAAAGTGATAATTGCCACACTTACACACAGTGTTCAGTTAATTTTGTCCATGCACAATACTTTGTGCTGTATGGTAACAGTTCAATTAAGGTAACTACCTACCTCCACAAACTTGTATACTAATATCGATTTCATATCTCAAATATTCTGAATCAAGTTATGATTAAGAGTTACCATATATATTTAATCTATATCCAATAGTAATTCTCAATTGATTTACTGAAATCTTTATTATCACGATTAAATATTACCATATTGTTCTCCTCATAGATTATATTAATATCTTGGCTATATTAATTCAATAATTTAGTATTCATTTTACTAGTACGGTGGGAACGAAAAAAGGTTTAGAGACAGTGGCAGAAAAGTTAGCTTTTAGTTCATAGACCTAGGAAATTATGGCTAGGTTTTCATTGGTGGGATGGTGTTTAGTGTTTGTGAGTTGTTGTATGGTAGATTCCTTTATAAGGAACGACCACTCGTTAGTTTTTACATAGAGGGACGAGGACGAAGATGATGATGACGGATGTGAGGGACGAAGAGACAGACATCAGATAGAGCGACGACGAACGCGAATTTATTTTTGTTTCCCCTTTTCCGATTTTACTTTCTTTTTCGACTCGAGTGTGATTCCCTTCGACGGAATTGTTTTTCCAAGGACGACAATTCGATTCCCAGCTGTGCGAGCGCCGTTTTGCCCACACCTGGTAGTGTTTGTTCCTCCTTCCACCGACGATTCCTCTTTCTTCCTGTCATTTACCTTTCCGAGAAGTGAACCTTCTCAACCTTGTGTGTTTCTATCTGGGACCAGTTTTGTCCTTTCAGTACTAAGGCTTTGTTTTGTACAAGGACGTGTCATGAATTAAAACAATTGATTATATTTTTGATTGTATTATTTCCAACATAGATTATAATCATGATTGTTTAATTAAAGAGAAACAATATCGGCAACTCATTACTATTCACCATAAAAGACCTTATATTTTGTCCAGTGTTCAAGTTAATTCAGTTAACTATACTCTCAAAACTTACACTTGTTGAGATCAACGGGAGGAAAGTCACGGTCCCGGATCCTCTGCTTTGTGAGGCTATTAAGGGTGATCATGTCAGTCCCTCGCAAGTCTTGGGATTCCTAGAGTCAGAATTCAGCACTCCCAGTCTTCGAAGCGCGCCTCGTGTCGTCTTGATGGATGAACTTGATCAGTTGGTTACAAAGGGTCAAGATGTCATGTACAATTTGTTCAATTGGCCTGGAGGACGGCATTCTAAGCTTATTGTTCCGGCCGTTGCAAATACTATGGGCTTGCCGGAGAGGACTCCGAGTAACACGTTCTCTGCGAGCTTAGGTTCGTACACCCTACCTCCCCCCTTTTCAACTGTCAGAGCGATCCAGCTAAGTTTAATAATTGGCTTCACAAGAATTACATTCCTCGGCTACACCCATTTCCGACTAATGAGCATCATCCTATCCTCTCTCGAGGGGGCATCAGGTAACATTGTCCACCCAGAAGCCGTCCAATTCGCCAGTCGAAAAGTCGCCGCTGTCTCCGGCGATGCAAGAAGAGCATTGGATATCTGCCGCCGAGCACTTGAGATCGTAAATCGTCGAATACTCTTCCAACAAAGATACCGACAACAACCAACCCCCATCATCCCCTTCCAGACAAAAAGCGGCGCGATATCCCCATCGAACGCCACCGGCAGCGACCTAAAGGCCCGCGGCCGAGTCACCATCGCCGTGGTCAAACAGGCTATTCAAGAAGCTACTTCCTCCCCATTACAAATATTTCTAAAATCACCTCCCTCGCATCCAAGATTTTCAGTACCGGACTCCTGCTGCGTAGTCGACGTTCGGGAGTTGACGAAGATGTGCTGAGGGACGTGCTGGATGAAGCGGAGAGGATTGTGCTCGCGGAGGGGGTAGCCGAGGAGAAACTTGGTGGTGGAGCAAGGGTTGCTGGGATTGAAGCTGGGCCAGGAGCTTTGTAGAGGCTCGAGTTGTGGGTGTTGAGAAGAAATGTGGGGGAGGCGGGAGGGTGAGGTTCTTGATTGGCGAGGAGGAGGCTAAGGCGGCGTTGAGGGAGGAAGGATGTAGACAGAAGCCCCGCACCGCACACAAACCCCCCCTTTGACAAAGTACAGCAGAAATGCAGGAAAGCCAACCATGAGCTGCCTAAGCTAGCTCAACCAAAAAATTTTATTTTTATTTCCCCCCACTTGCCGTTCCTTGTTTGTAACCTTTGTGTTTGTTTAATACTCGTGACGTGGTAATCTTGGGAAGCTTTTTAGAGAACAAGGTTTATATTAGCTCGAGATGTGCCCTTTGAGCATCTGGTCCGATAAATACAGCCACTCTGCACGTGTTTGTAAAATAGAACTCCGCTTCGATGGAGATCAAAGCGGCCTAAGGGGGGAGCTCTGTGCGGGAGGGGCCCATTCCTCGGGGTGAGGAAAAAGTCTTTTCGCGAACAGTTTTGCAGAGTGGCTGTACTGTAATGTCCAATTTTCGTGACGGAATCATTGATGGAGTAATTATTTGATCGAAACGTTTGCTGGGGATCGTGATAATAGCCTTCCTTTCGGTACTCACATTTCAGCTCGAGATGGTGAGCTTTTTCAGGGTTTCTGAGAATTCGCTGTGATCATTGGTTGTCGGGTAACCCAGCTACAAATACATTTGCAGTTCAGCCGCCATTCCGTCACCGTGTCAAGAAACTTCAAAATTCTCCCCAATTAGTAATCCAAAATAGCCAATAGATAGTGTCTGATGATAGAATAGTGACTATCATATTCTGGCATTCTCGAAAATTTCAATTCCACCAATCATTATCAGTGTTGATATCAAGTTTTGCCAACTAATTGTATGAGTGGTATTGTAATTAGTAGCCAATTACTTATTAGTTTCCTAGGCGGCTCTCGGCATTTTGGATAGTTGCAGAAACTCTGTGTGATGTATGTTAGGCCGCCGTAAATTACCAAATGTAAATTTACTGTTCCAGGCCTAGGTACGAGAGTCGGTAGGCCGAGTGATTGTTGGTGATCTTTTCACACTCGTTTTGGTTTTTTTCTTCTTTTTCTTGCTAAGATTGGAAATTCCACATAGCAAATAACACCTAGTTGAGGCTAAGGTGCTTTGCACATTTTTATGTTTCTAAATAGGCATCGTTGCTGGAGTGACTGCTTCCTTATGTCCCAATGTTCGCTTGGCGGCACAGATGATTCTGTTTCACGGACCAGAAATATCGTATATGATACCCCATTACTCGCAGTTGAGCTTGGAACCTCCATCTACTTCTATTTTCTGATCTGCATTCTTTGTTGCAATGACTACGATGGGAGAATGATTCTTGTGACGGGAGAGAGTATTGATGAAAATAATTGGACATATCTCACAGGAGATCGTGATTGTTAAACTTCAACCATACCTTTTCATTTCATATTTTCACTCGAAACTTCGCTTGCCGTGATCATTTATATTGCAACAATCACCGTTGTGACGCCGAGAATTGTAAAGGGAATATCACAGTTGTAAATACAATGCCGTTGCTTTGTCCCACCACCCGCCTTCATGTCTTATCACTCGTTGATGGACACACTACTGCTGTTGAGATATTCTTGTTCGGTACCTTGGTTCTGTTAGGAGACTGCGGTTTGGTACTTGCTTCCTACTCACTATTGCGGATGCGGAGATGTACGTGGAGATGTACGTGGAGGTATACGTGGAGGACGGCATTACGCGTAATGCCTTACGTACCCCAAGTAGAATATATATATACTGGTCATTTCCCCCCTTAGTTAGGTTTTAATGCAATCAACGATTCTCCGCTGCACACAAAACGTTCCTTCTTTCAACAACTGCGAAACGAAGGACGGTCACCATCAGCACCGAGACCCCAGTGGTATCTCCATAACTTGGCATATATGTACATGCGTTAGCATTGGGCTGATTACACACCGGGTATGCGGCGGAGGTGATGAAGGGGATACCGAGATATCGAGATGTTATGCGTTTCATTTGTGCCTTAAACATCATCACGTAATTTCTGTCATTTCCGCAGGCATCGTTCCATCCGTCGCACTCCTGACCCACGATATGAACTGCTTCATTTGTGCAGGTGGCGTATAGGGGAGGAAGTCCTTTTGCTGGAAGAAAGAAAGACACGGTCCGATCCGTGTAAACGAATCTGGAAGACCTAGTTGATATGTGATGGCAGTATAATGGACACCTAGTGCATGCCTATGTGCCTTCGCCGGAAGAAGTAGCAGAGATGCGTGCGCCACATCTGGGATTTCAGGAGTACGTAACTTGAACGGCAGTGGCACATTACTGAAGAAAAGAGAACCGAACGTGGGACCTCATTGTAGAGCTGTGGATTGTCGAAGAGGTGTTTTGGGGATGTTGATATAATGGTTTAGAGGCTGAGGGAACGCCGGAGATCTACGTTGTTTTGAAGAACAGCTTGCGCCTGGTGGATGGTCACATGGAGGAACCGGTACCAGATACTGAAAGTAAGTGGACCACACTAGGACTCACGGAAGTGCTTGGAAAGCACTATGGCTATCCGGGCGGAAGCTGTTAGCTCTCCAGTAAGATTTGGACTGCACTATGTGGTTCCGGCTGGGGCGAACAGGGGGCACGGAGGGCTGAGGAACAAGCGGGGTTTATTGTTTGCTTATTCTTGGATTTCCTATATAAGATTGACTCTCCCACCACTAAGTTAGATTTCTTGTCCTCCTCAAGGTTTTTTATATACTTCTTCACCCCTTTCCATCCTCACCCCAGATCACCTGCTCTGGCACAAATGCTCTACTAATCCGGCAGTGTCATTCATTCTTCCAGCGAAAGGACTTCCTAACAACACAAAACAAGCGACGCAAGCACAAATAAACCTAGGCGTTAATATCATAACACAAAGAGTGCGACCAGGATGGAAGGCCATGCGGAAACTTGACAGGAAAAAGATGATTAAGGCACAAATGAAACGCATAACAGCCCGATAGCTCCATATCCCCATCATCACCTCCTCCGCATCACCAACTATATAATCAGCCCAACAATCCTAACGCAACTACATACGAATGCCAAGTTATGCAGATAACAATGGGAACTCAGAGCTGATGGTGAAAGAACTTCGTAACGCAGTTGTTGAAAGAACGAAAGTTTTGTGTGAAGTCGAAAGAATCCCCGTAGATTGAACTAAAACCTAACCAAGGGGGGAAATGACCAGTATAGATATACTCTAATTGGGGTACGTAAGACATCTACGCGTAATCACCGTCCCCCACGTAGACCTCCACGTCATTCCACGTACAACAAGGCAGGCCACAAAAGACAAGAAAGTAGACGAAGGTTTTAAGCTCGGCTGTCAGTAATTATGTAGAAGGTACTGCTAAACCATTGAAACAGAATCACCTATCCTGCCAAAGGAACACCTCACGACAAAACAACCATTCCAGCAATGATGCCTATCCACAAACGTAAGAAAGGTGCAAGATGTCTTAGACTCAACTAGCTGTTATTTTGCTATGTAGAATGCCCAATCTAGTCAAAAAAAACAAGAAAAAGGAAATGTAGTATGGACAACGTGAAAAATTAAGAACGTCCCTTAGCCGGAGCCACCCGTATTCTGCTATCATGTGCCTCACATTAACTGGCCCACCGGCTGTGACTACAAGAAAGTGGCGTATATATCTAGTGCCCATTGTTTTAACTCCCCAGCAGGGAGTACAATATCAGGGTCACCAGGTTGCGCTGTATCGAAGATGGTGCCGTATGGGATCACCAGATCGCGTCCAGGTGGGGCCACCGTTCCAGTATTGTCAATCTCGAAGCGCTGGGTGCAGCCAGGTCCGAAGGGTGTGCTATTTCTCGTGGCCCTCCGGTTAGGATCTCCTATCATTTCCCAACACTCCAACCGCAGCGAGCGTTGATTCTTGTGAATCTGTACAATGATAACCATCCTGGTTTGTCCGCTCGAGTTCTCTAACCACCACTCAGCATCCAACTGAAGGGCTGGCAGGCTTTCCGGGTATCCCACTTCGATCATCACTGTTGGCCACTGGTCCTGAAGTACCCGGGTATCCCGTGGTCTGAAGCCTTCATCGCCTTGTTTGCTCCTCTGACCGGGAACATGAAACGTAGTGGCCCCAACAGCAATCAGGGAACGATGAGAATGTCCGGGAAGGTCGGAAACCTTGTTATCGATATTACGCCATAAACTCGAGCTCACGAGTTCGTGCGCGGCACCGGGCATCAACCTGATAATGAGCGATGCCACTGTTTCCTCATATGTGAATCGGGCAATATCGCGAATACCGAGTTTGTCCATCGCCGCCTCGATGGGTTCAACCATGTCTTCTAAAACACCGGTGACAAGCATATAGCAACCGGTTTCTGACCTAAGACATTCATGAATTTTAGCATCAATGCCGTTGGCCAGGTCGACCAGAGTTGTCGAATTGGAATTCATTTTCGTCTGGGATGAGCGAGGCTAGTTTGGTGAAGGCCGGGCTGGGAGGTGTAAAGTCAGACGACTCCGGATGAGTGTCCTCATCGACCTGGAGAGACGCGGTTGTTGCAGGCATGGTAGAGGTTCTTGCGGACTCTCTCACACTAACGAAGCTAGTGTTTGCCGAAGGTCCCGGGGTAGAGGATCCACAATAGACACTGAAGTGAGAAGGTTCACGGTCAGAAGCGTCGCCAAATACCAGTGCCACTGCTGTACAAAGTTGATTCAAAGGCAAGGACGAGAGTATAATTGTTAATGAAGTGAGGCAGGTGGGATGTAGTGGGGCAGAGGAAATAAAAGGTATGAACTGGAAGTCCCAACAGGGTCGGTTTCTAGAAGTGGAACAGGGGGAGGAGTAGAGGGGAGGAATAGAAGGAAGAAGAACAGGGTGTGGGACAATTTTGAGAGTGAGATGTATGAAGATAGTCGTTAACCCGCTGTTTGTGAGAGGAGTCAGGGTAGCGGAGAGTAGTAGCGGGATGATCTGCAAAATTGATTTCAATTCTCGCAGTTATAGTGGTCTCACCTTTGACTGCTGAAGTTTGTCGAACCCGTTTGTTGCAAACTTGAGAGAAGTGAAATGTAATGGAGGAGTGGTAGCTCTCTGGTAGGACGATTCTGAGAGTTTGGTGAGGGGGGATGGTGGTTAAGCCGGTGTTTGTGAGAAAGAAAAGGGGGAAACGGGCAAGAGGAGGAAAGATTGCTTCACAGTGGTAGAGGAGTAGCAGGATGATGCTGAAAAATGGTAGAAAGGTACTCGACTACAGGTCGCCTGACCTCCGTCTGATGTAGTTTTATCAAACTTCCTTTAGAGAAGCTTTAACGGGATGACTTTGTTCTTGGGCGTTCGTGATGGCGAGAGGAGTAACGGCCTTCTTTACCATTTTTTTCGATTGAATTGAATCAAGGGGGTGTTTGTAGACTAGCGTAGGGTTTGGTGTGGTTGGGGTCAGTCATGTTTGCTACACACCTAAGAGTGTCGTCATCCCTCAGCCCAGGTAACCAAAACCAATAGTTTATTTAACCTTCCCTCTTCTCCCTCCGATTATAGACAAGAACAAACGTACTGCCTCTCACCTAGCCAATGGTCAAAAAGATTCCACATCTCCCCTTTCTCAACCTCCGTACCTGCAGCCCCGATCTCCCTTCCTCAACCATTTTTACTTCAGCATTCTATACAAGCTTTACTAATCTACGAAGATGCTAGAAGTAGTGGAGTATACAGGGACACCTTCTAACGAATATCACACTATTTGCTCCACGGGGTTCCAGCCACCGGGTCCGAACCAACTGTCTTCGCCTCCGGTACACGTCCTGTCAATTCACAGTGACCACACATATCGGTATAACTCCAGTTACGTGATTGCGCTTCCTTTGATAACAGCGCTTTTGTGGCGGGTAATAATCGTGGAACAATGGAACACCCCGCCCAAATACTCAGTCTCTAGGGGTTAGTTTGTAGACTAGACTGGATTACTCGGATTCGACCAATCAGAAGTGACATTAGAGAGTTTGCGTTTGGGCACCTAGGTGCAAGAAAAATAGGTTAATTTATGTTAAGCAAAAAGTCTTGGACACCCAGGTGGACGGAGAGACCTGGAGGAAATGTAAAACGTAGCTTTTAAGACCTGGAGAGATTTGGTGGGTAAGTGACGTCACACTCAGGACTTAGACATAATCAAGTGGGGGAACAGTAACATATCACCAAATCCTATTTCAAAGCAGAAAAATGACAGCCGACATACCAGCTGGGTTTACAACAATGGACCTTGACAAAGAGGATAGCCAGCCACCGAACCTTCCAAACCAAAGCTCTCAGACCATTACAATGATCGACAATGAGCATCAGACTAGACGATCAGGCAAGGGCAAAGCACCAAAATGGTTGAGCTGAATGGATCAGGCACTTGTATAGCAGGTGTTGGCCACAGATCCACTCAACTGCATGAGAGGGAGTACAGCAAGCAAATGGGCAGAGGTTTCTCTCACTTTAGATGAGCTTCAGCCTCACCCAATCTCCCGCAGTCCTGAATCGTGCAGACAGAAAGTTAAAAAGCTTGTCAAAATCTATAAGGTTAGTAGTAGGAGTGAATCTTAAGTTGTAGTATAATTTTTAAAGTCTGAAACATATAAGTGTAACATTTGTACATGTTCCGGTAACTGTATACTGGTTACGCTTATGTTTTCCTTTGTTATGTTATGTTGTTTTGCTTTGATTGATTGATTGATTGTTTCACTACCGGTATTACTAGGATTCCAGTGACATGTTATGTTTGTTTAGTTATGCTTTTGTACCGGCAAGGTTGTGCCCTAGGGATTCCAAGGGAAGGAATGGTCATGTATACCGGCGGTAGAAATAGGGCTTCGGTGAAAGATTGCCTTGGGCTTTCAGGACTCCAGTAGGATCCCAAGATTCCGGTAGTGTGCACTTACTGGTAATGACAGTGGTTGCGGGTTTTCAGGAGCCTCTACCTTGGGTGGAGGAAATCATGTATTTAAGACAGACTTCCTGACTAGCAGGAAATGCCAGACTTCAGACAGAACCTAGATAAGAAATATACTTGGTTGAACGGCGATTCTCTTGCTCCCTTTCCCCTTCACTTCTTCTAAGACCTTCTTGTCTTTACCTCTCTAGTCTCCCTTAGGAATCGAATGATAGCTGGCCTACCGCCGATCCCTATTGTATTAGTTCATACAGGTTACCACCTGTTACAATAAGGAAATGTTTAGCTAATCTCTAAGTATTGTGCATGGACAAAATTAACTGAAATCGCCAGCCAGGGTGGCAACCATCGCTTCCAGACACCCTCACACAACAAACCCCCCCCACAAAAATTATTTCCACCCAACTGATCCCTCATAATACCTTCTCTTTTTTTATTCTATGAAATAATGACTCCTATTCTTTGCACTCACCCCAAAAGAACTATTTCTTCTAAGCATCTCAGTCAATGGACAAGAGGGAGAGTGTGTGGCTTGTATGAAGGGGGCATGCCCTTGACAGACATTTCCCACCAACTCAACATCCCTCTTACTACTGTTCATAACACAGTTGGAAAGGAAGATCAAGAGGAGGAGGAGAAAGAGGGCAGAGGAAGACATCTTAAGACTTCTAAGGTTCAGAATAAAGCGATAGTTAAGGAAGGCCTTAAAAATCACCATAACAGCTATCAAGACATTGTCAAGAAAATTGCACCAGATGTCTCTGAGAAGACCATAAAGCGCAGACTCTCTGGAAAAAATCTTGAAAAATAGTTGGCACAAGAGAGGGTACATCTTGATGAGAGTCTTGCTGAAAAGAGATTGAAATGTGTACTTGCTCATAGGCATTGGACAAAAAATATGTCGAGAAGGAAGACAATGTAGGAAGATGAGGTGACTATTGAGAGGAGAGGAGGGAGAAGGAGAAAGTGGATATTTAGATATCCTAAAGAGAAGTGGAATAAGGACTGTATTGAGGAAACTCCTAGGAGGGGAGAGAGAAAGGTTAGTCAAATGATGATTGGTTTTTTTTATAGTCAAAAGTATGGTTGTTTCCTTCCTGTATTTCCTGATCCTTCTTCTGCTAGTGGTGGGGTTACTGCAAAGTCAATTATTGAGGTTTATGATCAATATGACTTTGTAGACATATGGGAGGATATTAAGAAAGAGTCTGAAGAGGAGAAGGTCTTTTTAATCTTTGACAATGCTAAAACTCATTTGCCCTTCATGAGATGGCTCAGAGAGCATGGAATTACACTGCTGGAAATTCCCCCCTATTCAACAGATCTCAATCCAATTGAAAACATCTGGTCTCTGATTAAGGATAAGCTTTCTAAGCACTATCCTGATTTTCATCTCATGAAGGGCCTTGAGCATGTGGTCAAAAAGACAATTGAAGAGGTAATCACTTATTGTTGGGAACTTCTTGATTCAAAGATTTTTGATACTCTGGCAGGATCTATGGTGGATAGGATAGAAGTAATTATTAAGGCTGATGGATGGTATACTAAGTACTGATTACTGCTATGTATTTCTTTTAATTTTTTAATTTTTTTTGGTTGATGTTGGGGTGGTTGAATGTATAGAGGTTGTCATTACTGTGCAAATTGTGTGTTCGTTGTCGTTGTCATTCTTTGGTTAATTTTGTCCATGTACAATACCTAAAACATAGAAAGCTGAACTTGATTCTCTATGCAAAAGTGGAACCAACGAAGAGTTTACTGAGTTCAAGCTCAACATGCTTGAGCTGGCTATCCAGTGGGACCAGAGTAGCAACAATCCTGGAATCTGAAAGATTGCTCAAGCAAATGCCTTGCAACTTGAACTTGACGGCAAGAAGGTGAGAGAGGATTCAATGCAAGGGTTGGTAAGACAAAGAGAGAAAGAAGTATGTGAGAGTAGTGGGGCTGGGGATGATACCTCAACTATAGGAGATCCTGGGCCAGCTGGGCCAGAAAAGAAGAAACAAAAAAACCAGACAGCAAAGAATATTGATAATATTCTACTTGAGTTTGCTGAAGGAATAGAGAGTGAGAAGGAAGAATTGAAAGAAATTGAAAGATAGCAGAATCAGAAGCATGAGGATCTTATGTGAGGGATCTTAGGCTTAGTGGAGGAGATTAGAGAGCAAAGTGATAGGCAATCACATGATACATTTTTGGAGTGGGAGGCTAGAAAGGATGAGCTGGTATTGATTTTGGAAGCTTTAAGAAAGGATAATGAGATTTAAGTCATGTTAGTATTTCCCCTTTACCTTTATTCTTTTTACTTACCTTCTATCAAATTCTATCAAATACAGACATTGCGCATATTCTTACTATTCAGGTTATCTTTCTTTAGGCTTTATATTTTTCTTCTGGTACTTTTCTTTTGGACTTTCCTTTCAGCTTGCAACTTCCTTCAAGTTCTCATCTTTTCTTTCTATCAACTTTCACACATATTTTGTATTAGTATTGTTGGAGAGTTTGAGATGTGAGACAGTGAAGGATTTATATATTTCTTTTCCATCTTTCCTGCCACTGTCTCTCTGACTTTGGCTGACTCTGTCTCTATAAGAGACCTGATTGTCCATCTCTCTTTTTATGATTGATTGCTCATTATTATCATTGTTGTCTTCTTTCATTCATTAGATATGAATCTATTCTTGCTGTATGCCCTATCGCTTCTACACATAAGTGAATATATCGGTAGTCCATTATTCACCCATCATTCACCATAACAAAATTGCTCAATTGTATCAAGTATCAAGCCCAACCATTATAAAAGAAACAAACATTTTGCATAATCTCCAAACATCAGAAATACTTCACATAGACACCTACTTTCCTCCATCTTTGACCCCAATATCATACTCTTATTCTCCCTTCATTTCCATAGCCTTGATACTTTCCTTCAACTATCCATACTTTTATTCATCCATCAAGGGAAACACTTTTCCAAACATCTTTCCAAATATCTGTGCTTTCATAAAACAAACAAAACTAAAGCATACCAGGCAGAATTAAACATTTCAAACAATAACAATCAGTTATGAAAATACTCAAACAAGCTTGGAGGTTCCAAAAGTTGTTCTATGATCATTTCCTCCCCTTCCAAATTATTCTCTGCCGTATGTAAAATTTCAAAATACTGTGTTGTCTGAGGCTGATGAAGACATACATGTACATTATGGAGGAGTGCTGCAACTCTAAACTCCACTCCTACAGGCTGTAGCAAATGTTTCTGATTTTTAACATAATCAAGAAAACCAAACATGTTTAATATTTCCTTGCATGCCCACTCAGCCACAATCCGTAACTTTGACATTACGTGATTCCATAACTTTTGGTCCAGAGTAGCCTGCGCACCCTGATAGTGGGAAAGGAGTACATTACTGATACTGTAGGCAGGGTCACTGTAGACTTGGAGGTGGGTACAATCAGGAGCATGTGTTTGGTGTTGTAATATTCTTGGTAGATTATACTCTCTCCATAAAAAACTGTCATTTCTGCGCCGATCAACTGGACCAAATAGATGGCTAATAAGGCCATCTGGGGTTACAATAGCATGGTACTTTAAACAATGCTTCCTCTTCCAGCCATTGTAGCATGTACAATGCTGTCTAGTGGGCTGAGCAATAGCACGAATTGTGGCATCCACAAACCCCTATACAGTTGGTATAGGGGCTCCCTTTTGTTCGATCGTTTGTGCATATTGCAGCAGTCGAGTAGGTATCAAGTGTACATGATACCATTCAAGAAGGTGCTTCCACCTTTCATGGATCATGAACTGAACTGTTGTGCTAATTCGAGAAATGTGCTCAACCGGCTATCCAAACTTCTCAACCCGATCACCGAGTCAATTTGGGTAGGCCAAACATCCCAGTAACATACACAAGGCTGTCCTTGAGTCCTTGATAATGAGGTTATCTGCCCTCACTATCTCCAGAAGCTGCAATGCTTGTACTAACTCCTCCACCTCACATCGTTTGAACCTTTTCTTTTGTGAGCCTCTATATACTACTACCTTTACTCTTTCCATTTTCTCTTTTTTCTCTTAATTATATTTGAATACCTACCGAAAGAGGTTCTGCCATTTTTTTTCCTCAAGTATATCAAAGTCAATTCTCCCCCCCTCTCACTGCGCACCCCTCTTTCACCGATTATCCTGCATTACTGCATACTTCAATTGATGGAGCATTACCAGCCACCGGATATTCTGATTGTATCGATGTCTCACTGTGAACATTGAACATGAATAGTGAATTGAAGATTCTCAGTTACAAAGATTATCTTGCATGATCTACCTCATATAGTTACCCAACTACCAAGATACCTGCACCTGGTACACAAACTCTTTCTTGCACCTGGGTCTATTTTCTGTTAACTTCAACCTAGGTCCCTGAATGCAAACTCTCTATTGTATTTTGAATGGAGTTTGTATTTGAGTATTCCGCAATTGTATGGTATACTTTAAAGTTTACAACCACCAAACAATATTAGGGATTTTCCAAGTTAAAAAGATGGAGGAAGGGAAAATGATTGATACCCAGCAGTACATTAGTGTGCATTCATGCATATATCAGTAGTAGCTAATTGTATGTAAGAATTTTATGTAATATATTTGAGGCTCTTGAAAATAAGGGAAGTTGAGCCCAATGGAGCTTTGATTGTAAAGTAAGAGAAAAAATTTTCATCGCTTCTTTTGCTACAATAGAAACAACCATTTCTTCTTTCAACAATGGCAGAACAGCAACAAAAGAGCAGTAGGGGAGGAGGACATCATGGTCCACATTCCATTTAGACAGAAAATGAGAATGAGCAGCTCATCAAGTGGTTAGAGGACCCAGAAAACCTACGAAAGATAAAAAAGGATCCAAGGTTTCGAAAAATGCACTCATTGCAGAAATCACTCTACAAATTCCAACAAAGCCTGCCATCAAGGTCAGTTACAAGTATAATAACCTTCTGAAATCATATCAGGTGGCTGCAAAGCTCACCAATCAACCAGGATGGGGACTTACTGAAAAGGACATGGATGAAGGGAGAAGGAGTTTGAGAGATATGTATATTAAATATTATTAATTTCATATGTACAATGCGATAAGGTAAAGGGAAAGAGATATGGAAAAAAAACAAAAAACAAAAGAAAAAAAAAAAAAACAGAGAGAAAAGAAAAGAAAAGAAAAACAGTAATAATATTAATGACTGCAAAAAGAATTTTAACAACTAAGTACAAAATACTGATAATAATAGACAAACTGCTATTATGATGCCCCTATTTCTTTCGTTTGGAAAATATTTTGGGTGATTGACCAGATGTACATCTGCCTGCTATCCATCATTTGGACTCTAGTGCGGGTGAAATGACAGGAGTCAAAAGTCTCCTAAATGTAATGGTAACAACACTCAATACTTTGGAAACTTGAGAAGCTATGAATAAAGAAGAAGCAAATAGAGGGGAAAGGGGAGGAGCAAATTGGGAAGTAGAGAGAGACAAGAGAGGAGAGATAGCTTGGAGAGGAGTGAGTTGTGAGGATGGTAGAGTAGAGGAGGAATGGCTGGAAGAAATTGGGTGAGAAGAGGAGGTGTGGGAAATTGGAGAAGGGATGCAAATTGGATCAGTAATGGGAAGAAGAGACTCACAGGAGATTGAAAATATCAGCAGTTCACAGAACTGTGAGGTTAGATGAGGGGAGAGTAGGATAATAAAAGAAGAGAGAGTTGGAGGAAGAAGTAGTAAGGGAGAAGGTGGGGATGGAAGTCACAGAAAGGAGGAAGGCTGATAAGTTATACCTATATAAATACCTACCTCAGGGATCAGAGTTACAAAGTGACATTGTTTTCCTGAAATGCTTGAGGTTGAAGATCTCAAAGCTGATTCAAGCAAGGGAAGGGGCTTGAGAGGATCCAAACCCAAAAAGAAAGGTGGGTCAACTGTTCTAATTGATGCAATTAGTATCTTAGCTTCGGCAAAATCTAAGGAAGAGGCAAAGAAGTTTGATTTTCTTAGTGAGCACTTATAGCAGGAAGGAGAGTTACAGAGGATGGAATTGGATCTGGAATGTAAGAGGTTAGCAATCAAAAAAGAAAAATATATAGCTGAGCAGAAATGAACAGAGATGATGATGATGCAGTAGCAAGCATCTTTCAAGCAAAGGTCAGCTGAAGGAATAAGATAGTGCAAGCTAGATAAGAGTGTGAAGAGTGATTGTAGGAAGGGAGAGGATGAGGATATTATTGAACTTGATCATTACTGAAAATTCTATTGTTCTTTGTTTATTCTACTCTCAATTTTTTTATTTCATTAATATATTTTTTATTCTAATTATTTATTTGATTATTATTCTTTTTTATTATTTTAATTATTATTATTGTTTTATCGGTCGATATTTGTTGGTTGGTTAGTTAAAAAAAATTCACCCATTTGATTTCTCCATTCTGCCCCAGCTCAGCATTCTGCCTCAATACTTATAGTCTCATCTTCTTTCCAATCATATCTTTCTTCCTGCTTGATGTAATTTTATCCCAATTTCTCATCACTTTCAAAATCACATAAAAAATTATGAAGTACAATGCAAGATAAAATCTAACTTAATACTCATACCTGATCCTGCGCCAATTTTTTTCTTTTTTTTATCTGATTTTATTTTCATTTAAGGTACAAAAAATGCACATGCAGCCTCAATAGCTATTGCATAACAGAACCTCCACCCCAGGCCAGGCCCTGGAAAGTTATAGAAAAACTATGGCCTGAAGATCTGGTTGAAAATACTATCCTAATAAGCAGACACTCCTGTAAACTACAAAAGTATGAAATCCCACCAAGGTCGCACAGTAACTAAGAAAAACCAAACTCCCAACAGTGCACCTAACAAAGAAATCCTAAAACCCAAAACTTAAGGAAAACCAAACCTGACTTATGGTAGTGAGCCCTGGCCAAAGTTGGATAATAGTATCCATGGGCATATAGCCCTAGCCAGGGGGTCTAGAGGGAGCCAGGCACCTGATAGGGGTGTGGCAGAAGTGAGGAACCTCAGAAACCTGCCTGAAGAGAGGGGGTGGAGTTCTCAGTTGGTTGACAGATGAGGAGTGGATGGTTGGTAGTAAGGTACCAGCTAAAGTAGATTTGAAGCTGACTGACCATATTACTGCATCTCTCGTGTAGTCCCTTGTGATATGTGAGATGGCGTCACTTCTGCAGGGGATCACAGGAGCAGGAAGGCATCGAGGGAGAGGATAGGTGGGTAGTAGGATGCTAGCTGAACATCCAGAGTGTGGATGGTCTAAGAGGGGAGTGTTCACTCAGCAGGACGTACTATTAGTTATCATATTCATGTCTGACAAGGTAGCCTCCTGCGAAAAATGAGAATGGAGAAATTGACCATAGACTATTGAAATGTTTCCTCCTACTGCTAACTGTGTTCCCAGCTATCAGTAGAAAGACCGAATGAAAAAACTGGACTATAGGATATGCTAAGCGAGGTGAAGCGAAAGCAGGTTAAGGTAGGTAACCAGCATCGTGAGATGCTGGGAGGAGGGAGAGAACATCCTCAAGAGGGTAGACCTCAGGAGAGAATGAAGGAGGGGATGCCAAAATGCAAACAAGTAATGAAAAGTGTTCTTCCTAACCCCCCCTAGGTGGGGGGGATGAAAGAAAAATTGGTGATGATTTCATTCACAGTTGTGGTGTTGAGTCATTCCCAAATAGGAAATAAATTTCAATGACTCAAGGTGTAGCGGAGACAGAAGATGCCTGATCCTGTACCCATCTTATATTAATATGTATACCTCTTAGTGATCCCCAACAGTTTTTCAGCATCTCAAATGCATTTTCAATTTTGACTCATGCCATTACCAAGCATATATTAAACTCCTTATACCCGTCAGTATCCTGACTGGTAAGAGGCTCTTTGTATAGTGTCATACACTATCTTGTAAGGTGGTAGGCTTTATCTGCAAGGATATATTCATTGGGGTAGGAGAAAAAAATATTAGGTCTTTTAAAAAATGAGGTTCTACAAAAAACAGTTGCATCGCTCACTGATGCCAGAAATCCTCCTGATACAAAGATAAACATCCTTCTGTTATTACAAATTGTGTGCATATTAAGTTTGTATTCTTTTTTTTTGCAATTAAAGTAGGTTTTACCATGATAGGACAAACTATGCTGTAGTACCAGGTCCATCCCATCTAGAAGGCCCACACACCCCAGAAAGCCACTTGCCCTCTCGATTTCCATTCACATACAAGAAAAATCAGTACTAGCTGGCTTGGGTCATGATACAAAGTATGGTAGTAGGAGAACAAGAGTGGATATAGTTTGGTCACAGTAAATCCTTGTCATTCCTTCCACAATTCCCTATTGAGCTGCTCCATGAACAACCGAAGCCCCTGATGATCCTAAGAAATATAAAGCAGTCACTAATGGCTTTTCTATTGGAGCTTGAGCATTCTTGGAGCTGTTTTTAAAAAAGGGATCCTCTCAGAGAAGTACTACTAAGGCATAGGATGATTCTTGCATCATTCAAAAAAAAAATACATGAAATCTTGCATTAGACATTGTATCAAACTAATTTATATTATATTTGTTAACATCTTCCCTTCCTTTGGTTTAATATTTAATAAACTAATTATGAAATATAATTTATTTATATAATATGTGAACAGGTACTTGCTATGGGGAATAGGCATCTGTGGTACTAAATACTGTATTTCTGGTATTATCACCCCCAAAATTCCTATTACTTCCTCAATTTCCTCCTCTTCATCCTCCGCACTATCCTCAATCCTCAAATCTATCTTCAGATTCACCCAACTCAGCCACCTTTCTTTCCCTTCCATTAAAAGTCCTCTTGACCTACCAGAATAGGCATAATTGTAGCCCCCCTAGTTGCTTTTACTGTGAGTTGATGCTGATGATAGGATTTGGTATAACAAATCTATCTCATCAAAGACTGTATTGAATAGAATGCCTGCTAACCACATATCTTGCAGTTGCCCTACCAGTTGAGCTTTTTCAGAGGAGCATGGCATCTTGTCAAGTGCCTCGTTGTCTAGCAATTGTTTTATGTTGGATCAATACAGGTTTTACTTTACTAATACTAGGTGGTTATGAACCTCTTAACATCCATTTCCACTTCAAAAAAAAATGTATTCTAAGGTAAGGTAAGCTGACAGTAAGTTAACTACATTTGTGTATTCCAAGCTTACATGAAATACCCAAGTTAGCTACTTTTTTTCAAAGTTTTTAACTTTGAAAACCCTTAGTAGATATTTTTTTTTCTGTATTTTACCTGGAGCACATGCTTATGGTATGTGTAGCACATACTCAATTCTCAGCTTGCTGAGGGACTCATGAACATATGTTATCCTACCTGGAAACCCCAAACCTCAAATATAACATCAAGAAAAAATTCCAACCCCCGAATATTCCATTTGTAGACCGAGTAGGACCAGCAAATAAGCAGAGCTAAATGTGAATTATGATTTTTGTGTTGAGCTTATTATTATTATTATTATTATTATTATTAAAAGCTACAGATGATAACTAGAGTTTACATGAGAAATCTTTCTATCTTAGTCATTACTCGAACTGTCATTCATATTCAGAATAGCAACCCGCACTCTTAATTCCTCAAATCCCTTAATCCTATTCTATAATACTAAATAAAACTTTAATTATTCTATAATTAGACCGAAGGTACCTGCGTTCATGAACGGAAGCCATACGTCATAAGTCTTAGCAGTTATGGGTGAGATAACCTGGTAGGAAAACAAAGAGCCGACAAGGACATGATTAGAACGTACTGGCTGTAAATTAATTGCTGCAAGTTTTTGTTACCGCTCCGCCTTCATATATGATCACTCAATGAACTGATTTATAGCGTCAAGAGGGAGCACCTACAATACGATATTACCGGTACGAAATGTTTACCCTGATACAAAGTTATGTTACGGATGATGGAAATTACCAAGTCATCAGTGATATTAGCGTTGCATAAGTTGGACATGGTTGATTCACCAGCGGATCTGGTATTTGGTAGTCGAAAAGCATTGTTCGGAGGAGCATTGGATGGATTATGCAGCTGGTGGTATGCCGGTGGAAGATCTAATTTGCAGAATGTTTGGTTTTCTTCATTATTTAGATTACGTTGTTTTGGTTCTTTGAGTCTTTCTTCTGTTAGTTCTTTTCTTCATATAAGAGATCTCTGTTCCTATATGTTTTAATTATCGAGTCGCCATTCTCTTTCCTCATAATTCTTTCACTCCACCCGCACACTTGTTGACACTAACGTCTATAATTTTATCGATAATCTCCCGGGATATCCGCCACGCAAACCTGAACCCCGCAATCACAGCACCCCCTTCTTGAACCAAGACGCCTACATTCACGCAATTATTAAGGCCTCGTATCTGTGCATACCGGCTTTAATATAAACATGTAAAAATTATGTGTACCGGATACAGATATGTAAGTATCATTATTTAGGCTAAAGAGGTTCATTGAAAGGTTGATTCACCAAAAACAAGTATGGGGAATCTATATACTTATTGACATAATTCCAGCACAATGAATGAACAATACAACATAAAGAAATAACAAACATGCCCAACTCATGCAAACTTACCACAAGCTTTGCAGAACAATCTGCAATATTCCATAACATGCCCAAACATTGCTGAAGATAATTTCCCAAAATTCTAAATCCTATCCTCAGAGCAACCCGCTTGGCAATTTAAAAAGTATCCGGACACCTTGCGTTAATTAGTACCGGTCTTGGCGCAAAAGTGTCCGGATACCTTTTAGATGGTCTAGTAAATCTTATGCCCTATCACCCCATAGCTCCTATATCCGATTTCCTATGTTCTTGTGCATTTTATCCAATTTCTGATACATATAAGTCCGCCCAAATCAATGAGTGATCGCCGATGATTTGCAAGACTCCCCCTCACCAGTGATCACCAGACCAAACACTGCCCTTCACCAACCTCTTTATTCCTTTGAGAGTCTGCCACTTGGTTCCTAGCATATCCCCAATGCTGCTCGGTGTTTACAATCATCTCCCCTCATGACACTTTTAGAGCCATCCTAACGCACACCTACTACTCCTCAGCCACGTTCCGTTTCTGGGAGTTTTGTGTCCATAAGGATTCCCCAAGAGCCTCTGATATTCATGAACCAACCGAGCCTCTCTGGATTGGTGAGGACACACATCCCGTTGCATCAGACGTTACGCCTTCCAGCCCGGCCTTCACCAAACTAAGGGAACTCATCCCAGACGAGAACAACCGCGTTTCTCCACCGCTGTCGACCTCCAAATCGGCATTGAAGTGAAAATTGAAAAATGTCTTGAACCAGAAACCGGTTGCTACATGCTTGTTACCAGTTTTGCAGAACACATGGTCGAACCCGCTGATCAGGCATTGAAGGAACTCCATATTCGCAAAGCGGCCCGATTGACCTATGAGCTAACAATGCAGTCAGTGATTGTCAGGCCGATTCCTAGTGCTCTGCATGAACACGTGAGCTGGAGTTTCAGCAATCTGATCGTTGTCAAGGTTACGAACATTCCTTCTCATTCAGTTTCTCTTTTGCGTCCTGTTGGAAACACCTTTCTAGTTCCACGTGGGAGGAGCAAAGAGGGCGATGCAGGTTCCATTGAAACCTTGGTGGTATCCGAGCATAACCGGAGGAGCAGCCATCGCTCATGGTCGACGTGGGATACTCGGGAAGTCTACTCGGGGTGCGATATGATGCTCGGTGGTGGTTAGAGAACTCCGGCGGGCAAACCAGGCTGGTAAACATTATCGAGATTGCCAAGAACCCAAACTCGCTACGGTTGGAGTGTTGGGAAATGATTCTAGATCATAATCGCACTGTCACCATAAATATAAGACCATGGAAGCAGGGTTGCAGCGAGTGCATTCGTATTGACCATACTGGAACTGTCAGCCCGGCCGTGCGTGATTTGGTGACCCGATACCGCACATTGTTCGATATCTCACAACATGGTGGTCCGGATATTACACTCTCTGCCGGGGAATTATCAGATTGGGCAATGGTTATGTAACGTCGGCTCAGTCATAACCACAGGCTCAATAAGCTGAGGTACATGATGGTGAAATATGATAGCGTGTGCTTCTTGGCGGCAAAAGGGAAGGAAAACACTTTTCGTATGGTGGAGGGAGTTGATGTGTTCAACATCGACTCTCCTCTCATTGAATTGTTTGCCAAATACAGAAGAAGAAAATGTGCGTTACCATGGGGGTAAACCCCATCTATCTACACTAGTACAACAGGAACGACACACCCATCCAGGGCCACAGCCCTTCTCGTCCACTAACCCAGTGCTCCGCACTAACTACCATATTATATCTACAATGGTGATGATTGAGATTACCTCTCTATCACTCCCCCTAATCCCACATAGCCTCCCATATCTATATAATATGGTATATTTATGCGTAAATGAAAAAAAAAAACTTTTTTTTTTATTTTAAAATAGTAAAACAAAACTTACTCTGACATAGAGAGCATTTTCACAAAACCCAGATGTTTCCCATGTTCTAGTCCCTTTGTCAATCCATCTGCAATCATCTCATCTGTCGGAACATATGAGATATCTATTACTCCCCCTTTCATCATCTCCCTTAACCAAAAATATCTAACACCAACATGCCTGGTGGATGCCTTAAACTGTCCATTACTCAAGCTAGCTATACAAGCTTGGTTGTCATTAAATACTGATAGAACCTGACTTTCCCTAGCATCTTCCTCAGGGTATAGTTCCGCCTGCAACTTCTCCAACCAAATTCCCTCCTCTACTGCCAGTGTTGTCGCATTAAATTCTGCATCTGCAGTGGACTTGGCTACAGTTTTCTGGCATTGAGACTTCCAGTGAACCAGTGCACCATAGCGATCAAGAATAATAAACCCACTGGTTGATTTCATTCCATCTGCTTCTCCTGCGAAATCTGTGTCAGCGTAAACAGTGATGGGAGCTTTCATTTTATTGTCTTTTTCTCCCCCTGAACTCCTATCATCTTTTATTCCAAGCCGTAGTCGTAAGTCGAGGGTTTGTTTCATATACTGCATAATTCTCTTAACTGCAGACCAGTGGAGTTCGGATGGGTCAGAAGCAAAACATCCAACAAGGCCGGTAGTGAATATGATGTCGGGGCATGTGGTGATTGCTGCATAAGTAAGACTACCAACTGCCTCTTGGTATGTTTGCTGATCAGCCTTCCACTCATCTTCACAATGATTGTGTAATTTCACTTTCACATCCATGGGCATCATGCATCCCTTACAGTTATCCATCTGGAATCTCTTCAACACCTTCTCCAGATAAACCCTTTGACTTAAGTAAATCAGAGCTTTCTTCCCGTCTCACTTGACAAGCATGCTCAGGAAAAATTTCACATTGCCTAGGTCTTTGATTGTAAAGTGTTACTGGATGGCTTTCTTCATAGATGAAACCTGAGCTGTTGTTCCAATCAAAAGCATGTCATCGACCCAGGCAATAATGGTTGCTCCCATCCTTGTCATGTAAATTCCTGCTTCAAATCTAGAGCACCGCATCCCCATCTGTTCCATGAAATATGATTCCAAGGTATGGTGCCAATTGTACCCAGCCTGCTTTAATCCATAAAGGCTTCACTTCAGTTGAACAGTAACACTTCCCTGGTGAGTCTCAGTCGTCATTTCTTCATCTTCTCGCAAAACTACAGATCCACTCTCAGATATTCTAACTCCCTTGGCAGTCGTAAATAGAGCTCCTCGGTAACCTTGCTTTCAAGGAATGCAGTAATGATGTTGGGTTGAATAATCTCCTTGTTTTCAAACCCGGCTTATGATAGGACAGTTCGGATTCCAGCAAATGAAATAGTTGGACTGTAGGTCTCCACATAATCGATTCCCGGTTGCTGGTGAAATCCATGGGCGACAAGGTGTGCCTTGTATCTTGCCACTCTGCCATCCTCACCTTACTTCTTCTGGAGCACCATCCTTGAAGAAATTGTTCACACATGTGCAGTTAATTGCCATGCACTCACAACAGCCCATATTTCATGGCTCTCAAGAGATTCCAGCTCACAATTTATAGCCCGAATTCAGTTCTCGCGATTTGGTCCATACAGAGCAGCTGTAATTGTACTTGGTCCATCGGCAACCAACAAGGATAAGTCACCACACTCCACATGGTTATTTTCTTCTCCCATCTCAGCTCCATCATCTCTACCTCTCCATCTCCCATAAGGCCCCTCTCAATAGTCTCCCAAGTCTGACTGAATTTCAGATACCATACGGCCATCTCAACACAGTTGACCAGGTCTATCCTCTGCCACTGGGGGACCTCCGAGTCCTCTCATATTGTCACTCTGTGGTAACCCATCTTCACTGCCATTACTACTCAGACCTTCCTCTTCTCCATTCACAGCTTGTCCCACATCTGCACCAGTAGCTGACACAGGTGATTCGTAGTCGGCCTTCGAATCCAGAAGAATAAGAACTTCTGAATCTTCAGACAATGCAGGGCAAACACTCTCCTGACCAAACGGAATGTAAAAAGGACAGTCCTCATGAAATACCACATCTCTAGATTTAATTAACTTCTTCATCTTGGGATTAAAAAGTCTGTATTGCTTTATTGTTAATGTGTATCCAATAAAAATTAGCCTTTCAGCTTGCGGACTCTATTTTTTATCATCTCATTTGCTGAATGAATATGAGCATATGCAGTACATCCCTATACCTGCAGGTGCCCCACGTCTAGTCACTTTCCAAACCAGAGTTTATAAGGGGTTGCATCAACACCATGGGTTCCTTTCATAATAGACAAATTATTTAGGTATACAACAGTTTGTACTGCTTCTGCCCAATAGGTTCGTGGTGCTCTGGAATGCTGAAGTAGTGCATTGGCCCTTCCAACAAGGACACAGTTGCTATTTTGAGATATTCCATCCTCTTGTGGGGTGTAGGGGATCATGACATGAGATTCAATTCCACATCTCCACAATTCTTTCAGGAATGCTTCTCCTGTAAATTCACCACCACCATCAGTTCTTACTGCCTTAATCATATAGTCTTTACCATGACCCTGATGTAGCTTCTCAATGTAAGTCTTATACTCAAGGAAACAACCAGCAGCCTCACTTTTCTTTTTCAAATAATAAACAGCGGTAAACTTGGTAAAATTATCAATTAATAATATAAAATAAGAGCAGCCACCAAAGAACTTTTGCTGCATCGGTCCACAAAGATCCGAGTGGACAAGTTGTAAAGGTGTTGAAGTTCATTGTACTGCAGCTTTGAAGGGGGTGCAAATCATTTTTCCTTTCAAACAACTAGTACACTGATTTATTGTTTTGCTTATCCAGAGAGCAGGCATTCCAAGTACAAGGTTGTCACTACTCATCTTCAGAACAGCCTGATGGTGAAGATGGCCAAATCGATTGTGCCACAAGTTCATCGACGCTTGGTCTTTAGTGGAAATCAGGAGTCCTTTCTCTACCTCTTCATCACATGTCATCAGAGTGTATAGACGGTCAACTTTTTTCGCAATTGTGACCATGATCCCCTCACTGTAAATTTCGACTTCACCAATTTTAAAGGATATTCTGATTCTCTTTCCTGTCAATTGACTAATAGAGAGCAAGTTGGTAGTTCCGGTATCAGGAATGTGAAGCACATCATTTAAGAGTATCGTACTTGCTCCCTTTGCTGGTGTCCAGATCTTTACACGAACAGTACCAATCCCTGCTACTGAGACAAGTTCCCCAGTCGCAGTTCACATTTGATGTTCATTCTTGGTCAGACTCTGGTATGACCCCTCCAAGAATATGTACTGATACTTTGTCATATGATTGGTACAGCCAGAGTCTATAACCCAATCAATTTGAATCTCCTTCTCTGTCTGTTTTTCCAGCATCACTTCTTCAATCTCTCTTTTCTCCCCCAAGTTTGTGTATACCAGACTCGTTTGCAGCTCCTTGGTATTGTCTGTAGCGAGCCACATCTGTTCTGCCATAATTCCAGCTCTTCCAGGCTTGCCAGTCCTATTACCGGCTGCTCGAGTATTGTTGGCCTTTGTCACAGAGTCCGGTTGACTCTCTTCTCTCAATTTCAGATGACACTCGCGGATCTTATGTCCCTTTTTTCCACAATAGTGGCATGCTCCAGTAAATGCCACCCTCCTAGGCATCTCTGGAGTACTGCCACCAAAGGGCTCTCTTTGGGAACCAAAAGACTTAGATGGTCCTCCACTCTTATTGAAACTGGACGTCATAAAAAACGCTTGACTAGGTTCGATTGATCGCTCTCTCCTCAGTTTAACCTCATAGGCGGTCAATAGTGCTTGTAATTTGTTGTAGCCAAGCATTGAGGTAAGTGAAGGTAATGCTGCTTTAGTGATCATGATCCACATTTTCCATTCTGTTGTCTTTGGTAGGCCTTCCAGAATATGGAAAATGAGTTGTCCATGGGATGGAGTTTGTCTACAAATTGCGAGTTTGTCCCGAAGTTCACAGATTTGGTTAAGGTAGTCCAACACTGTTCCCAAATCCTCCAGCTTGGTTTCGTACAGCTCCTTCTGTAGATGGTTGGAATCATAATTTATAACTGTCTCATAGCTTTTGTTAATACTTTCCCAGATCATCCCTGGTGTCTTCCAAACGGTGCTATAGTATGTTACAGCAATTGCATCTGTCATGCCCATGTGAAGAGTACCAATAGCTTTTTGTCTTCTCCTTCTCTGGGCGAGATATTTCTCCATACGAGTCTCATAGTTTGGATCATCACTGTTGGGCTTCTCTAGTATCGCCTCTTCTTCCATAGTCAGATCCCACAGATCATCACGTTGGAGAAGGTCTGTCATTCTCATTGTCCACATGCGATGGTTAGTACCATCCATCTTTGCGAAACCCATTCCGACCAGCGACGGTATACTATCATGTTGATTCATCATTGTCGTATAAGGGGGGGGGGGGGGCAAGGCTCAGTTTTCTTTTTTCTTTTATTGGTTGGTAAAAAGAAAAACGTCTCTATTTTCCTCTAGATTTATCCTTGGCTCATAACCTCATAGTGTGTACTTCTTGGCAGCAAAAGGGAAGGAAAACACTTTTCATATAGTGGAGAGAGTTGATGTGTTCGACATTGACTCTCCTCTCATTGAATTGTTTGCCAAATACAGAAGAAGAAAATGTGTGTTACCATGGGGGTAAACCCCATCTATCTACACTAGTACAACAGGAATGACACACCCATCCAGGGCCACAGCCCTTCTCGTCCACTAACCCAGTGCTCCGCACTAACTACCATATTATATCTACAATGGTGATGATTGGGATTACCTCTCTATCAAAATAGAGAGGGTCAAGACAAAGGTATACTATTTATTCATTTTAAATTTTTCTTCCACCTTACTGAGACTCCATCACTATTGCGAATGATCCGAAATACTGCATGGCAAAACCATAGGTAGTTACGGCTAAGACTCCATTCTCCTTTCTTATGTCTGTGAAGGACCTCCTTGCTTGAATGGTTGTCTCCATTGTCTCCATTGTAAACCACCAGCGATCACTCATTGATGTGTGTGGCAGTATATGTTGTAGATATGAGACTTCATTATATATTGAACTACAAGAGAGAAAGCAGTCCCGTTTTCCCTCAATGATGTCCAAGATAGCTCACACTTCTAACAGTGACGTTGTTGCTGGCTACTATTGTATGATACTTGTGCCAAGATTGTGGTTACACCACAATCCACAGTCGCTCGCTGGCTCGCAACCTTGGGCACTCTCAAGATAGTGCCTGACAGCTCAACGCAAATTTACAGCTCAACACAGGTTTGTGGCTTAGCATGACTTTGTGGCTAAATACAACATACCAGTAGAGTCTACAGTCACACCTCACTATCCCGGATGACCAAAGTCCAATGAAGTAAGCTCCAGATGAAGCATATAGCTATAATTTCACTATGTAAGCTTAATAATCTACTTTACATTTATTTTTGCACCTTTGCCTGTTGTTTAATACTTGTAGTGATTAGTCTCAATATTTTCTTCTTATAGGCTTGAATTGTATGTCTTTCTTTAACATACACCTTCAACTCATTAAGAAAAGGCTTGTGTTTTGCTTGCTCTGCCTTTTTCTTGGCATTTTGAGCCCATCTCAGCTGCTTTTCTACCTGTTCTATCTCCAAATCCTCTCTCTTTTTCACCATTTGGTATGCCTCTCATGCATAAATGACTCCCCCTTTCTGCACCTGCCGTCTGCTCTGTGACCTATGCCTTGCATTTCTTGCTTCTTCCGCAGCGCGACTATTTTCCAAGTTATCTATTGCCAATGCCCCAGACTGGGCTTGGGCCAAGCATCCTTGAAGAACTAATCTCAACTTGCGCTGAAAGGTGGGCAACAAATTAGCTGCCTCACGCTGTAGCTCTTCACCTTGTCTCTTGAGGCTGCATAATGTGAGAGGCATAGTTGGAGAGGCAAGTTGTGGGGGTGTAGTAGGTGGAGCTATAGCACGAGGAATAAGCGCTTCTCGCAACTTGGAGATTACGATATCAGGATTATAGGGAATTAATCCAGTAGCGCGAAAGGAGGAACGGATGGTTGATATTTTAAAGGTTTGCTGACGTATAGAATCGATTTTATCCAAAAACTCAACCTTGTCAAAGTCACCACCTCCGGTATGCGTCACTGCTTCAACTGCCTCTGCATGGTAATGCTTATATCGTGGGAAGACGACGACATCCAAAGGTTGGAGGAGATGGCTAGTATGAGGTGGCAGGCAGAAAACAACAATGTCGTGTGCATTGCAGAAGTCGATAAAGTCTTTTGTACAGTGGGAGCCAAAACCATCAAGAAGATGAAGTCGACTGGAACCCACTTGACACTGTGAAGAAAATTTTTCGAAGTGAACAAGCGACTTCGTGGTCAATTCATCATTGCTATAGCCAGTATCTGACGTCGCAATTAGGTAATTGTTGGGAATAGAAGTGGCTGTATACCATTGTTGCTGGTGTATAACTCCGGGAACAATAATCATAGGAGAGAGGACACTTCCATCACCACTAATCATTTTGCATACAGTAATTAACTCTCAATTCGTACTGGTTCCAAGGTAAGATTGCCAGTTTGCCTCTCACGTAATTATCCACTGGTCGCACCCTATACAGATACGAAATCCGGTTTCATCAAAGTTGTAAGTATCTGCTACCTGAATGTTATGCTGGTTACGAACTGCCTGGTACTTCTCAAACCAGGTACGTATCTCATCAGGCTTGTGGGCATTTTTCCGGTCTGCATCAATGGTACGTTGTTTGCGGATAAAGTATTCAGGATGTCTAGCAAGAAATCGCCTTGCCCATTGCTCACTTATGAGTGGTGCAGGGTCTAGGCCTGTATGTGCCAGCTGAAGAATTGTGTTTGCGCAGCCAGATACCATTTGTAGTCTTGCACTAGTACCCACAGTATCGAGTCTGTCCAGGTACTGGTATATGGTGGCCTCTTGATCATCAGAGAGCTTTTGATTAGTTGGGGGACGTTCCTGTTTTGACTGGTGTCCTTACCAGCAGGCTAGAAGTCTGAAATATGGTATTTCATGGCGCTTGGCAATTGAAGCAAGATTGGCAGTGTCATCTCCGGTGGTATGAAGGAAGGTAAGAGCAGCCTGAATGCGGGCTTCAATATCAATATATGGTTCAACCCGTTCAGTGGGTGGTATAAGAGCTGACTTAGACGCTGGCTCAGATGGCATGTTTGGTTTTGTTATCTTGTTTATCAGTTGAGACAAGGTGCATGTATATTGACTAAAGATGATGGAGGAAACGGAGGCTCTATTGAGCAATAAAAATCCCCTGGTGAGTACTATATGGGTGGGGTTACACAGCTAGCTAGGGTTGTAGTGTTGGGTTTCTGTTGTAAGCCACAAATTTGTGTTGAGCTGTAAATTTGCGTTGAGCTGTCGGGCACTCTCTTGAGAGTGCCCAAGGTTGCGAGCCAGCGAGCGACTGTGGGTTGTGGTGCAACCACAACCTTGGCACGAGTAGGTAAAATATAGTAGTTGGTGTGGAGCACTGTGTTAGTAGATGAGAAGGGTTGTAGCTAAATATGTGTGTGTCTTTCCTGTTGTACTGGCATAGATAGATAGGGTTTACCCTCATAGAAATACATATTTTCTTTTTCTATATTTAGCAAACAATTTAATGAGAGGAGAGCTAATTTCAAACAGATCAACTCTCTCTACCATATGAAAAGTGTTTTCCTTTCCTTTTTCCACCACAGAGTATTTACTATCATCCTACTGTAATCTCCATAATCTCTCCTATGTCTGCTCCTCTTTCTATATTATTTTCGACCTCCTCAGCCTTATCTACCTACTTTCTTGATTCCAACTACTTCTATAGATCATCTGTCTCTGTTCTAATTTTCTTATAACCTGCAATCCATTTCTTATTTTTTCTAAGTCTTTCATTTCTAAAATTAATCTCCCTCCTGCTACTTTTGGTAATATCTACTCTCCTCAAGATCTTTCCTATACCTTCTATCTGTATTGAAGTATAGTTACTATAGTAGTACTAGTAAGCAAGCTGGAGTACAGTTTCAAACACAAAAATAAATTGAGGTATGGTAGTAGTAAACTTAAAGAATACTAGAGTTAATATTAGTGATAAACGTCTAGTTACTTAAACCAACTATAAGCTTGAGTTATATTATTAGAGTTCTTAGTATAAGAATATTGCTGAGTTGTATGAATTTGATAGTTGGAGAATTCAGAATTTCTCCTCATTTTCCACATTAACTGAGATAGGTGTATAGAAAATATATGTGGCCTATTTACTAAAAGTCTCAATACTACTTTGTAGATCCCAAAGTATATAGTAAACAAGACAACCTTTAAGTGATCATCTTAGGAGGTATTTGGTATACCATGATTCTGATTTGAAGTCATGGTTTGCATTCATCTCATAGTTTGAAATCATGTAGTTTTTGGCAAGCCTACTTTACAACCTCATTGCAAATTAAGTCCCGATTTAGGGAATACTCATCTGATTTAGAGCTGAATAATATAACATTGTTTGATAAAGAAATTAGGGTAAGCTGCTCATTTCTCCACCCACTGGCATTGCAGGATAACCAAATTTTCTTTTTTTTAGTTTTTTTTTTATTTGGGTCATGAGGGCACAAACACAAATTGTAATAAAATTATCACCAATCAGATTGTGATTGGTGTACTATATTTTTGACTGTTGTTTTCACATCAGCCTGATTGGGTTTAAAATCATATGATTTGAAATTGCCAAGACCTGATCTCAAATCAGAAAAAGTAGCATGCCAAATGCCCCTTTACTCTAGTAAGCTTGAAATAGGTATCTGATAATAAATTGTTGAGGATGTTGCATAGATCCAGAGGATTAAAGTTTTCTAGCACTGGGTTTTGGATCTCAACAATTAAGGGTCTATTGTTGAGAGTTATGGTGTTACTTACTGAACTAGAACATTGATAAAGCATAAGTACTTTTATTTATTGTGTACAATGAAACAACAATGTCAACTGAGTTTTTTGCAGAACTACTACCACATAAAAAGAGTTTTCCAAAAGTTTTTCAAGTTTAAACTTGATTGATATGGTTTGGTTATTGAGGGAGAAGTTATTATCAGTTTCTAAAGGTGATATTTATACATCAATAAAGTTGCATGTTACTGACCTGTATTGTTTATCCAAGGATAATTGACTACCTTTATTACCAATCTCAGTCCTTAAAATCTTGTCTAATAATATATATACCTGCTTAATAAAGCTTTATTCACAAATATGGTGAGTGGTTGGTGAGATGAGTTGTTCATCATAATGTTTTAGAGCTTCCTCAATCAGGATTGGTGCTTTACATATTGTGGATAGATAATCATAACCAACCATCATTTCATGGTTAATTGATATGCTCTTCACCTTTTGGCTCTGAAAATATTTCACTCACTGCATTTACAGCTAAGAAGCTGAAATCAGTCTATATAAAGAGGGCACTACTAAGTATTCTGGAGTGTTCAGGTATTCACATATGGATTACAGCCTCCCTATTTGAGTCTTTATTGTTGTGGGCTTGTAACCTGTACTTGTAACTTGGACTCTGGAGACACCTTCAGCCTGCTAATTTTCCTTCTCTGATTTGCTTCTTTGGTACCTGGTCACAGAGGACTCTATGAGTATTCTCTATTTAATCTTCAAAGCGGTTGGTGTTTGCAATGTGGAGGTAGTGTGTTTCATGGTAGGATTGTTGTTTAGTGTGGGGTGTGAAAGCGAGGGAAAATCGTGAGGATTGGGAATGCCACTCCAGCAGGAAAGGGGAAATTTTCTTTTAATATTGTTTTTTTCTTTTCGATTTTGTTATATTAGTGATGGGATCGTGTTATCTACCAAGAAGCATGATTAAATCATGGAGAGTCAGGTCATGAGATTTGGTAGCCAAAAGTGCCGGAGATGCTGGGTGGGGGGAGGAGGTGGTTTGTGTAGGCTGTTACTTTGGAGAGTCAACATGGTAGCCCAACATACACCACGTCCAAAACATCCCCTGGGAAACACTCACCACCTGATAATTGGGCGTAACTGACTAATTCTTTCCTATAAGTTGATCTGTAGGGACTGTCTTACTGGGTAGGTCGTGTAACATGTTGTCTATTTGAGTAGTGTTCCGTGATTGTAGTTATCGATTATGCCATGGACTTTAAGATACCTGCTGATAACATCTGGTAAGCTCCCCGGAGATCCACTATTTGCAAGTTTCAGATTACCGGTAGTCGAGGATGGGTGGATCGACTGATGGACTGAGGGGTGGATAGGCGGGTGGTTGGAGGGCTACTAGTTATTTCCAATGGTGACCCCCGATCTAAAAGCTTTCAACGCCTCTTCAGTGAAACCTCCACATATGATTGCCTTAGTAGCAATTAATTTGTGATGGCCACAGCCTCCTGGGCTGGACCATTAGCGAAGATCTTTATAGAAGGAATATTCATTAGTGGCATAAGTTACGCCGTCATGGAATATTCCTATTCCGCAGGGCCGATACGCTTGGCAGCAATGTTTCTTACTGGCTAGTCAAATAACGAAGATATGTCACTAGGGTGAACCGGCGAAGCAGCAAGCAGCGTGCCTGATTGTTAAAATTTGTTTTATTTATTTTCCATTCCTTATTGGGAAAGGTTTTTAACATGTCTTCCATTAAGGTAAGGTGTGCCGAGGGTAACCAGTGATGAAGATTGATCATATTTAAGACTACCGAAAATGAAGGACCCGAAAGGAAGTGAAGTGAAGAAACGAAAAAAGAAAGGAAATACAAAGAAAATGCAACACGGAGCCATAACATCACCTAGGAGAGTAATTGTCCAGATCCCGGAGACTAACAGACGATTCATCCGTCTGTAAAACAATTTCCGCATCCGCCAATCCCACAATCCCAAATGCGACTTCAGCATACTATGAGAGTAAAACACTTCCTCCCATGATCAGAAACAACTAATCACAAAGTGGCAACCTTTTCCTGCGAGCGCATTTCCAACATCTCTTAGACTCAAAGTAGACTTCTGTGAAAAAAATTAAAAAAGGGGGGCTGATTCATTAAATAATCATGAATTTGAAGAAAGGTGACACAACAACTGAACTTCAAGCTACTGTAGTTGAAAGGAAACGTATCTATAACAAAAGTAATACATGAATTGCAAATTGTCCACCTCGTGCCCAAGCACAGTACACTGAGGTACAGTGCATTAGAGAATGGGGGGAACCCTCCTCTTTCATCTCAATTCTTTAAGCCCCTCCTGGCGGAACTATAATTGTCCACTACCAGTATCAAAAAGGAAACCGTACATGAACATACATGGCCCAGGAATTAAGGTCTTGTATTTCATTACCCCGAGTCTTACCAGAATCATGAAATCGTTTTCATTCATTATCTGCCCTAACATTTCCTCTCGGAATTCAGGGTCGGTGTCACAGTGACATATCTTCGTTCTTGGACTAGGCAGGAAGAAAAATTAAAATTATGTGCAACGGATCTGCATATGAAAGTGTCTTTGTAGAGGGCAAAGAAGTATATTGAAGCACTCATTCCCCAAAAGCGAGTGCCGAGGATCCCCATACTTATAAACATAGTTCCAAAATAGCCAGTGAAAGATACAACATAATCAAGTAACAAACATGCCCGAAACTGATGCAAAATGTCCCACATCTTTCCACAACAATCTTCAACGTTGTGACATGCCCAAACACCGCCAAAGACAATTTCCCAAAAATCCTCAATCGAATCCTCCGGGCAACCTAAATCCTATCCCCGATTGCCCTATAGCTCCTATATCCCGTATCCCGTATCCTATATCCTATATCCTATATCCTATACACTTGTGCAACTTATCCAGACTCCGGTACATCCGCGTCCTCCGGGGTGGGTGGGTGATCGCCGGTGATCTACCACAAAAACAAGCATTCCAGCAACGAGACATGTCACAAACATCCGAAAGGAGAAAGGAGCCTTAGCCGCAACAATTGGTCATTTTTTTTATTACTATGTAGTATTTCTGATCATTTGCAATAAGAATGAAGTCTCATGAAGGTGAAAGGAAAAAACAAATGAAAATGAAAATGAACGAATAATATGCCTTTGTCTCAACTCTCTATTTCACAATCGGGTACCTCAGTTCATTGAGCTTGTGGCTGTGAATGCCTGAATTGACCGTATATACCCAGTGCCCATTCTGATAATTCCCCTGCAGATATGATAATATCAGGGTCACCATGTTGAGATTTATAGAAGAGCGCGCGGTATGGAATCACCAGATCATGTCCGGCGGGGCTCACAGTTCCCGCATGGTCAATACCAAAGTGTTGGCTCAGAACTGGCGTCCATTGTATGTTATCCCTGCTGACCCCGTCATTAGGATCTACAACCATCTTCCAACACTCCAACCTCAACTCGTTTGGGTTCTTGGCAATCTCGATAATGATTACCATCCTGATTCGCTCTCTGGTGTTTTCTAACCACATTTGAGCATCACATCGCAGGGCGGGTAGACTTTCCCAGTATCCCACTTCTACCACGAGCGATGGCCACTCTCCATCATTTCCCTGTATATCAACTGGTTTGAAGCCCCCGTCACCCTGTTTGATCCCGCCACAGACAATGTGAAACTTGGAGGCCCCAACAGGACACAATGAATATTTTGAATGTCCAGGAAGGTTGGCAACCTTGTTCCAGATCTTAAAACAGAAACTCTGGCTCACCGTTTCGTGTGCAGCACCGGGCATCAGCCTGATAATGAGCGATTCCATTGATGGCTTGTAGGTGAATCGGGCCGTTTGGCGGATACCGAGTTGCTCCATTTCATTCTGGATGGGCTCAATCATTTCTTCCTCAACACCGGTCACGAGCATGTAGCAACCGGTTTCTGCTTCAAGACATTCTTCAACTTTCACCCTAATGTCTATGGCCAGGTCGGCAGCGGTGGAGAAACAGAGCTTGTTCTCTTTTGGGATGAGTGCCACTAATTTAGCCAAGGCCGAGCTGTTAGATACAAAGTTAGATGCCATAAGATGAGTGGCCTCGCCAAACTGGAGAAAGTTGGTTGATGCAGGTACAGCAGAGGTTCTTGGGGGATGTTGCTTGAAGTAAACTTCGGAGAATTGGGACGTGATGGAGGAGTGGTAGGTGTGCGGTAGAATGATCCAGAAAGTGTGATGAGGGGAGATGGTTGTTAAGACTGTGTTTGTGAGAAAGAATGAGGGGATAAGTGGTAAGAGGAGGAAAATCGCTTCACTTTAGTAGAGGAGTAGCCGGACGATCTTGAAAAATGGTAGAAAGGGACCTAACTGCCGCCTGTCTCACCTTCGGCTCCTGCAGTGCTATCAAGCTTACTTAGGGGCCGTTTGACATGCCTCAATTTCAATTCTGAATTTCAAATTTTCCTTTGCAAAGCATGTTTTCACAGAGTTACCAGTTTTGAAATTAGATACTCGGAGATCCGTCCAAAGGGGTTAAGGTTTGTTGGATTTGTTGAGGTGGGCATTGGTAGAGGGGGTGCGTGCCTTTGAATGTAGCATGCCTTGGAACTCAGAGTCTGGCAAGACCTTTAAAGTTGAATATATCTGGAATGAAAGAAACAAGGCCAGGCTATGAAAGTCAAAGTATTGTAAGTAGCTTAACATCTTGCACATACAGCCCGGGAACAGCAGGCCAAGATGAATGAGGGTTGCTGAGATATGTCCTGTTGAACGTGAATGGTTTTCGGGGATCTTCAGGTTCTGCTATTATTTGATACCAACCGGAATGGCATGAGAAATGTACACAATTGGATTATGTCGGTCCAGAAAAAAAGAAAAAAACACCTATTTGAAATGGTCATTTCAATTTCTTCCCACAGTTCATTACATATTTATGTCCTGCCAAACAGCCTAATATTTCGAAAGTTAATAAGACTCCAAATTAGCGTTTGAGATGGCTGAAATTTGGAACTGAGGCCTGCCAAACAGCTCCTTACTAACTTAAGCGCACGAGGTATGGCACCCTCGGACACGTATTACAAGATAGTAAGTAGGGATCACTCGCCCAGCTTGCGCGGAGTCTGTAAGCCATCACGCCCACATCCCCACAACCCCATTTCAACAATCCACTACTTGAACTTTCAATTTCTTCCTTTCCACCATCCGAGAGTTTGACGGCGGTCCAGGTTACATATTCCCGGTTTAAATCGCTCTGCTTTCTTTCTCTACCAGTGCATGCATGAATAAGCTAGGTTTATAATGTTATATCATGAATCAAAGCGAGTCTTTCTTTCTTCCAATGGACGAACTTACTCTACGGTAAGCCACCTGCACAAATAAAACAAAATTATATCGTAGCTCGGGAGTCTGAGGGATGGAACAACACCTACGAAACCGACAGAAATTCTTTGATGATATAAATCACAAATGAAATTTATAATATCTCGATATCTCAGTATCGGCTCCACCGCCTTGGTGCTTACCCGGTATGTAATCAGTCCAATGGTAATACATTTACATATGCACAACGCTACGGAGATACACTGGGGTCTCGGTGCCGATAGTTACCATCCTTCGTTTCATAGAAGTATGATGATCAATAGTGTTCTAATAATACGGTACGTTACTGCTGTAACGTACAATACCGAAAACGGGAATTCACACCAAAAATCTGAATGCCGGGTAATTATGTCTTGTGACACCGAGTTCAGGCCAAGTTGGATTCACGAGTTCTTATCCACAGTGCCAGAGTATGGGTTTTCCTTTCCTCTTCTGGATGAAAGGTAGCTCCCATCTACTTGTTGCATCTCTTCCGAAATCTCAAAGTTATTATAATAGACCGGCTCACGGTGTCTGATATGTTTACCGTAGGCTAAACTAGTGTATCGTACTGTATGGTACATTACACCATGTAATGATACCAATTCGACCCCTAGCCTACGCCGAGTGATCGTTGGTGATCTTTTCACTCCCCTTATTTTTTTCTTTTTCTTGCCAAGATTGGGAGTTCCGCGTCGCAAGTAACAGCTAGTTGAGGCTCAGGCGCTTTGCACATTTTTTGTGTTTTTGGATAGGCATCGTTGCTGGGGTGACCACTTTCTTTTGTCCCAACGTTCTTTTGGCAGGAGAGATGGTTCTGTTTCAACGGACAGAAATATTTTATACCCCACTACTCGCCCTTGAGCTTGGAACCTTCGTCTACTTTCTTGGATTTTCTGACCTGCATTCTTTGCTGTAATGACTGCGATGAGAAATAATGATTCTTGTGAGGGGAGAGTGTGTGTTGATGAGAATAACGGGAAATACCACACAGGAAATCGTGACTGCCAAATTTCCGCCATTATTGTTCATTTCATATTTTCACTTGAAACTTCGTTTGCTGTAATTATTTACATTGCGGATATTGTGGTTGTGGTCCATGGGATTGCAAAGGGAATATCACTATTGTAAATACAATGCTGTTGTTTTGCCCTACAACTCGCCTTCATACCTTATCACCTGCTAATCGACAGACTTCTCCCAAACGAAGGACCGTCACCATCAGCACCGAGACCCCAGCGTATCTCCATAACTTCGTATATATGTACATGCGTTACCTTTGGACTGATTACACACCGGGTATACAGGGAAGTGATCGTGGGGGTCGGAGATAGCGAGGTGTTATGCGTTTTATTTGCGTTTTATATATCATCCAGTCATTTCTGTCCCTTCCGCAGGCATTGTCCCATCAGCCAGACTGCCGAGCTACGATACAAATTGCCTCAGTTGTGCACGCGGCATATCGTGGAGGAAGTTCTTTCGCTGGAAGAAAGCCACGTTTTGATTTATGTAAACGAATCTGGATGACCTGATTCAGATATTATGGCGGTATAACGGGCCCCTAGTGCATTCTGATTTGCATTGGCCGGCAGGAGTAGCAGAGGTGTGTGCGCCATATCTGTGATTTCAGGAGTATGTAACTTGGACGGCAATCTTGCATTACGGAAGAAAGGAGAGCCCAAAGTGAAACTTCTTTGCTGAGCTGTGGATTGTCGAGGTGGTGTTTTGGGGATGTGGATATGATGGTTTAGAGACTGAAGGAACGTCGGAGACCGATGTTGTTTTGAAGAACAGCTTGCGCGAAGTGGATGGTCATACGGAGGAACCGATACGGGATACGGAAAGTAAGCGGACCAAACTAGGACTCACGGGAGTGCTTGGAAAGCACCACCGCTATTCGGACGGAAGCTGCTAGTTCTCCGGTAGGATGTGGACTGCCCTATCTGGTTCCGGCTATAGGGAATAGGGGCCCGGAGAACCGATTGACGAAAAGAATTTATTGTTTGCTTATTGTTGAATTCCCTATATAAGAGTGACTCTTCCGCCACTTGGTTAGGTTTCTTTTCCTCCTCAAGCTACTCTTCGGTCCTTACCTTCTATATATACTTCTTCATCCGTTTGCTTCTTCTCCCCTGAACACCTGCCCTGGCACAAGTACTCTACTGAACCGGCACGATAATTCTCATCGGCGATATTTCATAACAAGATAAAACAAGCAAGGCAGGCAAGAGTAAACCTGGCCTCTAATATTATAATACAAATATTCTGCCAGAAGGAACGCCATTCCAAACTAGACAGGAGAAAGGAGAAAAAAGAAACCCCGGCCGCCCGAAACTCCATATTCGTACTCAGCAGTCTTGCACCCCCAACTATATATTTCGCTCAACAATCCCACCAGCCACACCGAATAACTTCTGCAATCTGAATAACTAGAGCGAGGAAGAATTTTAACAGAAAGACGAAGAGAAAAACGGAAATATGCCCGGAGTTCAACAGTCACCATTTGCCAGTAGGGTATCTCATATTAAATAAATCAACAGTAATTTCCCCATAGCAGTCGTTCCAGCAGGAACGCAGACCAGAAAACACAAAAAGGTAGACGGAGGTTTTAAGCTCAGCTGTCAGTAATAGTGGAGAAGATATTGCTAAATCATTGCAACAGGATCATCTCTCCTACCAAAAGAACATTTCCCGACAAAACAACCATTCCAGCGATGATGATTATCCACACACATAAGAAAGCTGCAAGATGTCTTAGCCTCGGTCAGCTGTTATTTTGCTATGTAGATTGTCCAATCTCGTCAAAAAAAAAAGAAATCGAAATGTAGTCTGGACAACACGAGAAATTAAGAATATGACTCATCCCAAACCACCCGTATTCTGCCATCACGCGCTCACTTTAATTAGGCCACGGGCTGTGACTACAAGAAAGTGGCGTATATATCTAGTGCCCATGCGGTGGCTCCCCAGCAGAGAGTACAATATCAATGTCACCAGGTTGCGCGGTATTGAAGAGGATGCCGTATGGGATCTGCAGATCGCTTCTGGGTGGGGTCACCGTGCTCGCATTGTCAATACTGAAGCTTTGGGTGCAGCCAGGTCTCAAGGGTGTGCTATTTCTCGTGGCCCTCCGATTAGGATCAGCTATCATTTCCCAACATTCCAACATTCCAACCGCAGCGAGTGTGGATTCTGGCGAATCTCTACGATGATAACCAACCTGGTTTGTCCTATCGTGTGCACCAACCACCACTCAGAATCCAACTGAAGGGCTGACAGACTTTACAAATATCCCACCTCAATCATGACTGATGGCAACTGGTCCTCAAGCACCCGGGTATCGCGTGGTCTGAAGCCTTCATCTCCTTGTTTGCTCCTCCGACTGGGAACATAAATCGTAGTGGCCCAGCAGGAATCAAAGACGAATCTGAATGACCAGGAGTGTTGGAAACTTTGTTCTGGATCCTATGCCATAATCTCTGGCTCACGAGTTCGTGCGAAGCACCAGGCATCAACCTGACAATCAGCGATTCCATTGTTTGTTCATATGTGAATCGGGCAACTTTGCGAATACCGTGTTTCTCCATTTCCTTCTCAATGGGTTCAACCATGTCTTCTGCAGCACAGGTGACAAGCATGTAGCAACCGGTTTCTGATTCATGACATTCTTCAATTTTCACTTCAACGTCAATGGCGAGGTCGATAGCAGTGGAGAAACGGAGCTCGTTCTCATGTGGGATGAGTGCGGATTCTTTTGTGAAGGCGGAATTGGATGGCGTAAAATAAGACGACACCGGATGAGTGTCCCCATCGACCGAGCGAGACGCAGTTGTTGCAGGCATGGTAGAGGTTCTTGCGCATTCTCTCTCATTAACGAAGCTAGTGTCCGCCGAAGGTCCTGCGGTAGAGGATCCACCATAGACACTAATCGGAGAAGGTTCACGGTCAGAAACCTCCCCCAATACTTGTGCCATTGCTGAAAAAGGTTGATTCAAAGGCAAGGACGAAAGTATAATTGTTAGTGAAGTGAGGCAGGTGGGATGTAGTGGGGCGGAGGAAATAAAACTCAATGAACTGGAAGTCCTGACTCGGTCGGCTTTAAGGGGAGGAATAGAGGGGAGGAGTAGAAGAAATAAGCAGGAGGTATGGGACAATCGTGAGTGTGAGATGTACGATGATGGTCGTTAAGCCGCTGGTTGTGAGAGGAGATGAAGTGCAGTGTGTGAGGAGGAAATATGATTCACGGTACCTGAGGGTAACAGCGGATGATGTGCAAAAGTGATTTCAATTCTCGCACTTATAGTGGTCTCACCTTCGACTGCTGAAGTTTGTCGAACCTGTTTGTTGCAAACTTGAGAGAAGTGAAACGTAATGGAGGAGTAGTAGCTCTCTGGTAGAACGATTCTGAGAGTTTGGTGAGGGGATGGTGGTTAAGCCGGTGTTTGTGAGAAAGTAAAGGGGGAAACGGGCAAGAGGAGGAAAGATTGCTTCATAGTACTGTACTAGTAGTAGAGGAGTAGCAGGATGATGCTGAAAAATGGTAGAAAGGTACTCGATTACAGGTCGCCCCACCCCCGTCTGCTGTGGTGTTATCAAGCTTACTTTAGAGAAGGGTAACTTTGTGTTTGGGAGTTCGTGATGGCTAGAGTACAGTGCAAATTGCTTAAAACATTCACCTCCAACAGGCCTAAACTGGAAATCACATGGAACACTGGAAACCCATGATATTAAGAAATAGAAACGGTGGAGAGTTAGAGAATCAACACGGCTTGGTCCCAGCGGTGCGATTTTAAAAATTAAGTGGAAACTGGTGAAGGCTTGTGTCAGTAAAGTTGCAGATTTTTGGTGGGCGTGAAATAGGTACCCAATTATGCGCTGGCATGTGTAAAAATTGGGCTTAGGAAAAGAGGCAAGTTAGACATTATGACATAATATATGCTAGCAGAGAAGTCATGAGCTAATAGTTCACAGCAAGTCAATTGTAGTTTTCTCTAGACCATGGGAGGGCTCAGCGAGGCGGCACCCTTCCTCCCCATTTTCAACTCTGAGGGTTAGGGGTTTTTTTTGCCGTTCCGGGGGGTTCACCCAATCAATGCCCTTTGAGCGATTTTTCACGATGGCTTCAAAGTCTTTATTCTTACCCTCGGTTACAACTTTTTGTTAGGTGTTTTGCTCCCTATTCGACACCCCTTGGGCTCGCTTTCCTTTGTTTCGGCTATTGATACGCCGCCCATGATACGAGCTCTTTTTAGAGCACCACTGCCCGCCTCTTCAAAGGCACCCTTTCTGGAACCACATTCTTTTTTGCGTTGGCAGACGGCTGGGACTACAGTTCGCAGTTCGAGGAGCCCTTGAGGCCCGAGTCCATACCTTCTTTATCGACACCGCCCAGTACAGACACGAACACGATTCCGATAGCCTTTCATTCTTTTTTGCGATCGTTCCAGACGCCCCTTTTGGGGACCCACTACCGCCGTTCGGCACGTAAGACCTAGGAGTTGAGTTTTTTATTTCTCCTAGGCAATCATCGTAAGCCCTGGGCAACCCCCAGGCAATCCCAATCCGCGGGGTGTCTTCACCTTCCCACTTTGCGGGGAATGGCTTTGACCCCCAAAAACCACCACCCACACCTCAGAGCTTCTGACCGGCGTATCCCGGCAGCCTTGGTGTGGTTACACGAATCGGAAGCCCTGGCTCACCCCCAGGCAAACTGCATTTGGGGATTGGCGGTGGCTGTTTTTCTCGGCTGCAAAGGAGGGGAGGTCCGGAGGTTGCATCTTGGGGGTTTTTATGGACTTGGCTGTGATTGGCTGAGTGCCATTGGGGTATCGAGCCCCCGTTACTTTCGAGGCTATGCACCCGTGCACCCGCTGAGCGTGGCGGAGCACCCGAGGAGGAGGATCGAACCTGTGGATACCCTGGGAGGGGTGGTTGGCCGCCGGGGAGGGTTTCTTTTGTGATGGAGCGGTTGCGAGACAGTGGGCGGGCTGTTAATGATGTATTTGTGGCAGGTGGCCAGGAGGTGGATCTCTTTATGGGGGCCCTTGGCTGGGGGGAGTATCTCATGCCGGTAGCTAGATACCTTTAGTTAGGTGAAACGAGGCATAACCTCAGGCTAGTAGTATGAATAAAATTAGGTTACAGGCGGCACCCTCAACGAGGCTTGACTAGGCTTGACTAGGCTTGGTATCAAAGGAAGCACATGTTCGGTACTAATCAGCTAAAATTCCTCAAGACCTTATTCTTTTTTTTTTTTTTTTGTTACAAGCAACAATACCCAATAACACAACCACATCTGGAGACTTGATCTACTCCAGAGGGTTTTTTTTTTAGAGAGAAATTGACAAGTCTATTGCCCTTCCTGAGGGGGCCGGAGATGCACAAGGCTCTCAAAGTCGTGCCAGGATTTTGACATCCTTTGATGAACGTTAAGCTACTTTTACTGTAGTGACGAAAATATTTTTTCCAACTAGTAGCTCATTGTTGAACGAAACCATGACCTATGGTTCAGCTCTCGTCACTGATGCTGGGCCATGGACTGGGAGGCCGAGTGCTCCTATAGTGAGAGGGGGACATCGAGGGTATCATGGAGGCAGATCTCAAGGTCTTCAAGGTGGTCACCATTTTTTTTGGTGACTATCAAAGGGGTGCTTCTCAGAGCATCATATGTTGGCATTGCGGGCAAGAAGGCCATTATTGCTAGTCCTGCAATGCTCGTAGGCAAGGGTGAGGGGCTCAACAGTCAAACATTGGTAGGAGGTCAAATTGTTAGTATAGGGATATAGCTTATACTTCTTTGACAACTTATACCCTAGTCACTACTCAGATATGTGAAAGTTCCAGCAACCTCTGCACTGCTTAGATTCTCAAATCAAGTACTTCACAACACATGAAAGTCAACTGCAGAGATTTCTTGGACCTTGAGCCACTTCCTGAAGAGATTAAGATTCATTTTGGTGACAACACAATGGTTGTCACTATTGCTCATGGTCAAATTTCACTTCTCTCTTGGTCTGGAAATTAAGATATTGATATTGATATCTTTTTTCTTTCCTAACCTTGGATTCTCTCTCTGATCTGTTAGTCAGTTGTCAGTAGATTTTGATATTAAGTTTCATGGAACTGAGTGTTATATCTCTCACTGTGGTAATCAAGTATCTTGCTTAGTCATGCTGGCAAACTTGTGTGATGGACGTTGGAGGCTGCTGACTGCACCGCTCAGGGTGCGAGATGCAGATGTAATGGAACATTCATCATTAACAAAAGCAGATCAGTCTATGAAGCCCATATTACCTCATTGGTACCACTACCTGAGTCACTTAAATCTTTGTTCAGTGAGAATAATAGTTGGGAAAGAGGTGAGAAGAGGGGATGATTTATTTAGTATTAGCTGTGCTGTGTGTATGAATACAAAGCAGTAGAGACATTTTGAGAGGAGGCTACTGGCAGTAGAATGTACAACTGCACCATTTGAACTTGTGTATTCAGATCTATGTACACCAATTTCAGTTGCTTTACATGGTGGAGCCAAGTACTTAATAGTTTATGTTGATGATTATAACCATCATACCTGGGTATTCTTCCTTCCTGACAAAAGCTGGAATACTGTCACTTGCTCCTTTCAGAAATTTGCCTCATAGCTTTAGATTAACTTCCACCACCTACAATATAAGAATAGATGCTGTCACTATGACAATGGCAGAGGAGAGTATAATAATACTCTGTTTCATGGTATCTCATAAGTAACTGATATCCTGTATGAGCTGTCATCCCCTTACACCCAACATAAGAATGGTATTAGTGAACACATGATTCATATAATTATGGCGAAAGCTTATGCATTGCTTCTTGATGCCCAACTAATAGGAGAGTTCTGGGCTGAGGCAGTCTAGATAGTAACCTATCCCTATACATCCTCACCTACTTGTTCAAATAGTGGGAAATCACTATACAAGTTACTACACAGGAAAAGCCTATTTTGTATCATCTGTGCAGGTTCAGATGCTTGGCCTATAAACATATCCTAAAGCTTCAATGAGGAGAGAAGAAGTTTGGGCACAAATTGCAAGAGTGTATTATATTAGGCTATGTGCACAAGACTATGGAAATTTAGAGACTATGGAATCAGTCTACTAAGCAGGTCATCCAGGTCTTGGATGTGAAGTTTGGCAAAGATAAGCATGATAGCTTGGAAGCCAGTAAGGATATATTAGGATCATTCCAGGATAATCATCGAGTTATAAGTACTATCTGGTTTGATGATGATGATGATGATGATGATAATGATCATGAAAGTGCAGATGGCTATCAGTGTTTAGAGTTACCAGAAGTTAGAGTGGGCTGACGTACAGCTCCTGGTGCTTGGAGAACTGGCAAGATAGCTGAAAATTAGGAGGAGGAGGAGGTTGTCATGTAGGATCAAGATTTGCTGATTGAGCTTGATTGATTACTTGCTTCAAGTCATGAAGACACAGGCAACAGTGAAGACATTCAGATCCTACCAGTGAGGACGTCAATTCTGCTGAAGGTACAAACTAAATGCAAAGTAACGATACCTTTTGTCCTCTACCATTCTCTCCACAAACACAGTCTATGTGCCATGTATTCTGCTATGAGTCAGGATTCTGCCTTGGGCAAAGAGGACAGAAGTCCTGCATATACTACCTTAATAGTTGAAGAGGTTGAAAGTACTGAGGAAGAACCTGTTTGCTATGAAGAAGTTGTTGTGTTTAAGCACTGGAAAGATGCTATGCAAGAGGAGAATTCCTTGCTGAAGAAGCATAGTAGGTAGATACCCCAAGAAAGGCACAGGAATGTTGATCAGAAGGCTATAGGCAGCAAGTTGGTCTATAGGATCAAGATTGATGCTGATGGCAAGACGTGATACAAGGCCAGGCTGGTAGTTAAAGGGTATGAGCAAGTCAATGGGATTAACTATGATGAGATATTTGCACCAGTTGCCTACTTAAGTACGCGATGCATGCTATTGGTACAGGCAATAATGAGGGACTGGCATGTTCAACAGATAGACATTATTACTACTTTCCTCTATCCTAAGGTTGATGCTATTATCTTGATGGAACCTCTTCTGGGCATTGAGTAGTTGGATAGATCCTTTGGTGATAGGGTGTGTCAGTTACAGAAGGTACTAAATGGGTTAAAGCAAGGATTGTACCTCTGGTTTGAGGAAATGGATAATGACTTGAGGACAATAGGATTTAGTAAATCTCTACCTGATACGAATCTATACATGTCTATACAAGTCATTCTAATCTTATACATTGATGGTATACTGATTGCATCACCAGATCCTGCAGTAATTGAATAAACCAAAGTACAGCTTTGTGGTCAGTACTAGATAAAGGTTCTTGACCCAATATAGTAGTTTCTTGGACTAGAAATACATCACAAGAAGGATCTGCTTTCTCTTTGGCAATCCAGTTTGATCGTCTCATTACTACAATACTTCAGAATAGTTGATTGCATTGGTATCACAATGCCCATAAAGACCTTATGCTAACATCATCTTGACTCCAAAGCCACTGCTCAGGAATCTACAGCTATGGTCCTTTCACCACAGCAGCAAAGTCAGTATCAAGCTGTTATCAGAAGTATCATGTATCTTGCCATCAGCACATACCCCGATCCAAGTTACACAGTATCAGCTCTTAGTAAATTCAATACTTCAACATCTTAGGAGAATTATCAAGTGGTGAAACATACATTGCAATACTTGAAGTCCACTGTTGACCTTGGAATGGACTACGACTGAGATAGTTATGATTTATGTGGCTTCTCTGACTTCTACTGAGCTGGAGACATTGAAGATCAAAAGTCTACTGGTGGATTTGCCTTCCTCCTCAGTAAGGTTATGGTATCTTGGCAAGCAATGAAGCAAAAGATAGTTCCCTTATCAACTACTGAGGCTGAGTATGTTGCTTGCTGTAAAGCAAGCAAAGAGGAGATTTCCCTTCAGCAGATCTATGGAGACTGGGTGAAGATAAGTAGAAATGGAAGTCAACTCTCTCCACTACCACCCACCAGATTGCTTGCCAACAACCAGAGTATGCTCAAGCTCATTGAGAACCTGTATTCCAGAAATGAACAAAACACACTGAGTTGAAATATCACTACATCCATTAGGTTTACCAGCAATGACTTATGACCACAAATCATGTTTCCACTGAGAACATGACTGCCAATATTCTTACCAAACCTCTTTTGTTAGATATTCACTGGTGACATGTTTACGATCACGACTTAGGAATGGTTGGATCAGCTATTAGTAGATATAGACATTAGTGGGTGAATGGTCATGTATTTGGCTGATCACTCTTCTCCTAACTTAAACGCATATTTCCCTCTCTGAAGGTTTTTTTGGTTTTGAGCAGGGGTTTAAGGAGGCTACCCAGTATTGTTATTTTTTATGTATATATATGGAATACGGAATGAGAGGGGGTGTTGGAACTTCCTTCCGTATCTGGTAAAGGTAGCTTGGCTAGCGGAGGATGAGATAACATGGGCATCATCATGGTAACTAGTATTCTCTGTGTTGAAGGATGAGAAGACATGGACGTCACTGTGGGAGGATAGTCACTGCTTTCTCTATGTATAAGTACCAAGCATGTCCCCTAGCTAGTTTTATAATAAGAAGAATAAGAATCAATCAAGGTTGCTACGGCACTTGCTGTTGGGATTCCGCTATTCTTTATTACTCACAAAGGCTTCATTCAAGACTTTTTTTTGTACTACGCCCTGCTCTATTAAGAACTTGTGAGTTTATTGTTTCCCTTGTTCTTCTTTTACGTTTCTTCATTGACCCTCTATGGTTCTTCATTAATCCTTTATGTTTCTTCCTTAATCTTTGTTTTGTTATTGAGGGTTTTCGGGAATGCCAGAGAATATAGTACGCTCGGAACACCAGGTTATATAGCTAGGCTATATCTTTCTTTTCCTGCATCAATGACAAGTCTTTAGAAAACAATCTATCTTCCGACATTTCCACCCCTTGAGCTATTGCGCATTGCTACACTTGCAGGTAACGGAAATAGGATAAAATCCACGAGGACACAGGACCTAGGATATCGGGACTATGGGACGATAGGGGATCGGATTTAGGTTGTTCGGAGGATAGGATTTAGAATTTTTGGGAAACTGTGTTGGGAAATGCCGGGCAGGTCATGGAACGTGGCGAATTGTTGTGGAAAGTTGTAGGAAGTGTGCATGAGTTGTGGGCATGTTTGCTATTTCTGTGTGTTGTATTGTTCACTCGTTATGCTCGAATTAGGTCTATGGGTATGTGGATTCCCCGCAGTCGCTTTTGGGGAATCAGCTCTGCAATAGGACTTCTTTGCCCTCTACAAAAATACTCTCATATCCGTGTCTGCTGCATATATATAATCGTAACCTGGAGAAGAGTAGAGTATAATTGACGGGTGACCTCTCCACCTTGAGCACGAGAGAAATACTACTTAAATACGGATCCATAAAGCTAACAAACATGCAAACAAATTTTAACGTCCGTTGATTCCAACAAGATCCGTGCACTTCCGTTCCACCTTTGTCTATTGCCCTACAAACTCAATCACACCACCCTTAGCCTGCATTGACCCTGGACAAAGCCAATAACCAACGACTCCATTCCCGCACCTCCGGATACCACATCTCCTATCACCGATGCCAATCCCAATGTCTATCAAGTATGATGTATGTCCTACCGCTGCACCTTCCACTTATCCCTGGTGCTTGGTATTCATAGCCCACTTGATATCAGAAGTTAGAACCGAAAGTGTATGAAGGTTATGATAAAGTGTTATAAAGTATCTTTAGTGAGAATAGTGATGTATTGTAGGAAGACTTAATTCTATCATTATTCCTCTTTCTTAACACCAGAACAGACTACAGTTATATACTACAAATAATTCAACCTTCTAGATATTCTGTAGGTTGGCTATATCCATTCCATTCTACCATTCCATTACATTCCAATTATTCCCACATCATTCCTGACATTCCGTTCATTGGCATAAGATTATCGGGAAGCCATCCAATAACCCCTGCCAGATTCCAACAATATCCATCTGAATGGGTATCGAGTGATTAATGGTGACTTCAACATCCATCTGATCTTCCAAATTTGTTTACATAGATCAAAGTATGTCTTTCTTTTTTCAGCAAAAGCACTTCATCCAAGATAAGCCAGGTTTATTAAATGGATGAAAATTATATCATGGCTTTGCAGGTTAAGAAATGGAATGATGACTATGGAAAAGATAGATATTACTTGAGATACAACTTAAAGCCTGAATGAAATGCATAATATCACAATACTCCTCTCTCGCTTTCCTGTATACCCAGTGTGTGCTCAGTCCAATGGTAATGTGGGTACATATATGCAAAGCTGGGTAGATACAATAGGTAACAGTACCTATGATGACTGGGCTTTGTTTGGTACAGGGGTGTCAGTACCCTCAATCTGGTAAAGTGACAGTAGGTTGTTGAAACAGTGTCATGATTTCAATAGAGTAAACTCAAAACACTAGTATACATCAAGATCAACAAACTGTGAGATGGTAGCAAGCTACTGAAACAAGCTAGTGAAGATGAAGGTGTGGATGTCATTATTGTCATGCCAAAGGTAAAATCTATCAACATATTGAGCAAGCTACAGGTGTTAGCAAGTCTGAGGTTCAGAGAATCATTCATTACATTAATATTGCAAGCAAAATCACAGCCTCTCCATGTCAAGGGCCTCAGCTTAAATTTAATAATCATGACATCAGAGATTTGGTGTACCTCTCAGATAATCATCCATGAGCTACTTGAGCAGAAACTACTGAGAAAGCAGAAGTATCAGTATGTCCTGAGGCAGTTGGAGAGCACCTTTGCTGAGCAAACTGATTTGTTCATCTAGTAAGGTAAAAGCCTTGCTTGAGCTCAAAAAAACTGTCTGGCATGAAGGCATTGATATTGGGAAAGGCAAAGGTAGAATAGTGAGACCTAGCAGAAGATGATATATAGCAGAGAGGTTTATTTGTTTATGAGTGCTTGGGTTGGATATTAGCAAAAGGTCCAATGATGGGTAGGATGTGATACTGTCTTCAAAGAATATTATCTTCAACCTATCTTTATTCAACATGATGCTCCAAAAGTTAGCTTCTTGGCAGCAATAATATTTAGTGTTCATACTGCCTTTATTCCTCTATATATGCAAACACAGAAGTTGTACAAAAATGATTAACTCAGATTCAACTCCCAGTAATATGTTCACGAGATCATGTTGTCTCATTTACTTCCCTTTTACACTGATGCAGGAGGACTAGACAAAGGAATCCCAACTGTTAAAGATGGTGCAAGCTATTATACTTCTGCATATACCTTCAAGTATCATATGATGTATGGTATCAAGTGAATGGATTCCACACCCCATTCACCTGACCTTTATGCACTCAAGAATGTATGGCTTTTATGGAAATTAAAGTATAGGAAAGAAGTCTGGAAGAGGCAAAAAATACCTAGAACAGAGGAGGTGTTGATTACATTAGCACTGCAGGTGTGGGAGGGTTTACCATGGAAGAAGATTTATTCTTATATTGATAGTATGCCCAAGCATGTATATTCCTGTATTAGACAAAATGGAGGAGTTTCTCAATGGTAATATTCTTAGCAGGTTGTCTACTTTTACTTCACAGATCACAGTTTCACAATGCTTGATCATCATGGTAGAATTATCATGATCGTGTTATGGATATATTAAGCTCCCACCTGGCTGTCCCGTTACCCGACCAGGGGTACTGGTGTCGATCAACGAGTGATAAGGTATGAAGGCCAGCGGCCCGTTAAAACTGACATCGTTTTTATTTACAGCTGTGATTTTACAACTGCGATATTCCCTTCACAATCCTAGCTGCCGCGGCAACAATGGCTGCAATGCGAATAAATACGGCAAGCGAAGTTTCAAGAAAAAATCCAAAAAGAAAAAGTATAGCTGAAGATTAACAATCACGATTTCCTAGGAGGTATCTCTAATTATTCCCATCAACACTCTCTCCAGTCACCAGAATCACTCCCGCCTCACAGTCATTCCAGCAAATAATGCAGATCAGAAAATGAGAGAAAGTAGGTGAAGGTTCAAAGCTCAACTGCGAGAAATGGGGCATAAGGTATTTTTATTCATTGAAGTAGAACCATCTCTCCTGCAGGAAGAACACTTCCCGGCGAAACAATCATTCCAGCAACGATGCCTATCTAGAAATATAAAAGGGTTGCAAAGTGCTTTAGCCTCAACTAGCTGTTATTCGTTATGTGGAACCTCCAATCTTTACAAGAAAATGAAAAGTGAAATGTATAGTGTGGACAATGTGAAAAATTGGGAACATGCCTTAGCATGAACTATCCGTGTTCTGCTATTGGGTAACTCAGTTGAATTGATGCAGCGGCCATGACTACCGAAAGTCGCGATATACATCTCGTGCCCATGCCGATATTTTGTCTGCAGATATGATAATATCAGGGTCACCCAGTCGTGAGGTATCGAACAGTGTGCGATAAGGGATCACCAGATCATGTCCGGCAGGGCTCACCGTTCCAGCACCGTCAATATCAAAGTATTGGCTGCTATCCGGTCTCCACGGTGGGCTATTTCTGCTGACACTAGAATTATGATGTGGCATCATTTCCCAAGACTCCAACCGCAGCGAGTTTGGGTTCTTGGCAATCTCGACAATGATTACCATCTTGGTTCGCCCTCTGGTGTTCTCTAACCACCACTCAGCATCGCATCGCATGGCGGGTAGACTTCCCGAGTATCCCACTTCGATCATGAGTGATGGCCATGCGTCATGTTCCGCTCGGGCCTCAAGTGCTGCGAAGCCGTTGTCACCATCTTTGCTCCTGCCAGGACCAGAGTAGAACGTGTCGGGCCCATACTTACAAAAGTAAAGGTTAGGATGGTCACGAATTGTGACCACATTTTCCCAGATCTCACCGTCTAAACTGAATCTCACGACTCCGGGCAGACCTCCAGGCATCAACCTGACAATAAGCGATTGCATTGTTTGTTCATAGGTGAATCTGGTCTCTCCGCGAATACCAAGTTCCAGCAACTCCACATCGATGGCTTTCACCATATGGCCTGCGACACCGGTAACAAGCATGTAGCAACCGGTTTCTGATTCGAGACATTGCTTCATTTTGACTTCAATGTCGGTGGCCAGGTCGACAGCAGTGGAGAAACTGAGCTTGTTCTCGTCTGGGATGAGTGCAGCCAGTTTGGTGAAGGCCGAGCTGGAAGGTGTAAAGTCAGATGCGACAGGATGGGTTTCCTCATCAACACGGAGAGACTCGGTTGATACAGGCATAGCGGAGGTTCTTGGGGGATCCTGCTTGATGTAAACTTTGGGGAAGTGGAACGTGACGGAGGAGCAGCAGGTGTGCGTTTCAATGGTTCTGAATGTGCGATGAGGGCTAATCGTTGTTGGGACAGTGTTTGTGAGAAAGAATATGGGGATAAGTGGTAGGTGGAGGAAAATTGCTTCACTTTATTAGAGGAGTAGGAGGACGATGTTGAAAAATGGTAGAAAGTGTGAGCGCACTTTGAATAGCATTTATGGGGACCGAAAGTCTGGGGAGGCTTTTAAAGTTGAATATAATTATAGCCGATTGTATAGGTTTTGTCCACAGCGAACCTTTCGAAATTGTTGTTTCATGTTTAAGTGGCTCCTACTAGTGGTCCAAAACTGGTACCGTAAAAACTGTAATAAATGAACAATGTGCTAGGCAGTCAAGAATTCCCTACTCTGGAAAAGAAAAGAAAAAAAACAGAGCAAAAAAAAAAGAAAGAAAAGAGCTGCTCAGCCCGTCTGTGAGACAGGAAAAAAACAAAAAAAAAACACCAAGCTTTACCAGAGGGGGTAACTTTAACGACACAGCACGTTGTTCATTTATTGCAGTTTTTATGGTAATATACCTTCTTGAGCACTCGAAACTCATTCAAGAATGCGCTCATCCACAACCCAGCACTACTAAACAGTGTAACAGTTCAAATTTGCACTGTAAATAATGCTAAAAATAGATTCAAGAAAAAAAAAAATGAATGAATCTGCTTTGGACAAAACCATTCTAAAGCACTAACTTACAAGGAAACAAGGCCTGGGTATGATCGAGAATGAATCATAAGTAGTGCAGCATCTTGCCTATACAGCCCTGTAACAGCAGGCTAGGGTGAATAAGGGTTGATCTGATATGTACTGTTGAAGGTGCATGCCAGTGGCTTTGCAGGACTCTTAAAGTTCAATCATTGTTTAATAACAATGTTAATGAAATGAAAAATATACACAATAACATTGTTTCCACCAAGAAAAAAAAAACCCCAATTTGAAATAGTCATTTTTTTGTAATTCACTAGGTACTGCCGGGCATGCTTCAGTAATAATTTCATATAAGTAAAGCTACAGTTATTAGCAAAATGATTCTTCAGCAACTTGCCCAACAAAATCAAAAGTATGTCACTAACCTTTACCTATGTGTAGCTGTTGTAGCGATTAACACTGCTCTTTGCTCATGGTCAGAGGTGGTACCACATACTGTAATGTCAAAATTTATAATAATGTGTGTTTATAGAGCATACAAAAGGTATTCTTGTTATCAAATAAGAGTATAAGAACTCTAGACTAATAGCAAAAAAAGACAACAGATTATACCTTAACATTGCTTGAGTATATTCAGTAACTACTATGCAGGAATGTTGTTTCCTCACATTAGCCAGCAATTAAATATTAGAGACAATAATACATATGTGAAAATCAGTCCTGATATTACATGATCCATACTTTACTGAGTACTACAATCATGGTAGCACTAAATACAAAAGACAAACTGACAGGTACTAACCAGTAGGACTGAGTGCAGTAATATCTCAAGGAGTCTTTGACATGTGAGTTGATGAAGATTGTGATTCCAAACTCCAAGTTCATCAGCCTGAGGTAATTATTTGGTTAAGAAGGAAAGTGAGAAATCAAAGAAGTAGTCATTCAATTAAGTATATTTAAGAATAAACTGTCTGCCAAAGTCTGCTCCTCTAAAATACTACACCAAGCAGGCTCTTTTAAATATATAATTGTCCATTATTTGTATAACAACATAAATATAAAGATTATATCAAGTGATATATCTTTGAAACTAATATCATAACTAACAATAAACATAAAACAAAGATAATATGAAATAATACCTCTTGAAACCAAACATAAAACAAATATCATATCAAACAAGAAATATAAAACAAAGATAGTATCAACAATACATCTTGAAACTGAACAGAAAAACCAATATCTTCAAACTAAAACGTTATACAGAGTACATGTATCTATTACAACTGACATCAAGAGTTATGCTTGATTGAAGGAACAAGTTAGATTAGATAAAAACCTATCCTTATCAATTTGCCTTCAGCCTGATATTATTGACCTTGAATATTGATCTGGTCATCCTCACCTCCTTAGCAGCAAGGAAGAAGCAAATATTATTACTACAGTTCAATACAATTTTGATACCCATCAGATGAGCTTGTCAGAACTATGTGATGTAGTTGAATTAGACAAGGAAATATCTCGTATGACAGTGCTTCAGGTACTACATATGGATAGCATTGAGTAGTATAAAGAAATACAAAATTTATACTAAATACTGAAGACTACATAATCTAGAAAGAGATTTGTGAAACTTATAGTGATTGCCAACTCAAGGTTGAATAGGCTAATTGGCAATTCAAAGACAAAATTTGAATTACTTTTAGTGACACTTATGGTTCCTCATATGTTTGACAATCCAAGAATAAGAAATGTTGTCAGGATTATATAGGAATAATAGAAGGGAATGGGGAATCTTGTTCATGTATAGGGAATGATTGGTTGGAACTATAAAGGAATATTCTATGTATAGCAAGAAGAAAGTGAGGAGGAAAAGAAAGACACATTATGTGAAATAAATATCATCGATTCAATTATTCTTAAGAAGCAAGACTGTGTAATATATCAGCAATAAGATAGTTTGCATTAGATGTATTGCCTTTGCATCCTAATGTAATACCCAATTTTGACTTCCTTCCATGCATCCTATATATCAAGCATTACAATGGAATGCCCTTCTGCTTCTAATACTATTTGGTGTTACATTGTGGTGCTCTTTTGCATCAGGTACCTTTAGTGTAATGTCTGTACATCCTAGTATTGTTATAAATGAGCACTCCTCTAACTCTCTACTCCAGATCTCCTCTCTCTCCACCATGATACCATAGCTACCCTGATATCCTGTAACTAACATCATTTCTCCATTGTCCTCCTAAATATTCAGATGCCTAGAGATTTTGCATCTGAGTTTATTCATATTATGGTTGAGACCTCTAGTTGCCATCCTGCATGAGCTCCCCCTATCCTAGATACTATTAGCTTGGATTCTCAACCTCCATGAGTCCTAATATTACACTTGTCATGATCATTCTGTACCCCTCTACTCCAGATGTACTATCTCTCTGCTGTGACACCATGGCAACTGTGATGTCTCATTACTGATATCACTTCTCTGGTAGCCTTGAGAATGTTCAGGTACCCATATCAGCAAAGGAAAACCCTATGTCTGATGTATGGGCATCACGTCATGATACATGCCATATTTCTCATGGGCTCTGTGCACCTGGTGCGTCCAGAGTTCCATTGTAACCCCCTGTTGTGCCCTATGCATCATGATGTATGTTGCAATACAACATTGTGCCTGGTGCATCCTGTGGTACATAGCACTGCTTTGCAGCATCAGGACACTACCTGACATTGGGTCGATGTCCTCATGACACCAGGACACCTGCATCTTAGTTGCAGCTTCTTCCCCTTATCATGACATCTGGCTATAGCTACTGTCTCATGGGAGTACTACAGGGCAGGGCCACACAGGCCCATCCCTCATCATGTTCGTTCTGTCTCTCATCACAATGCCATAACCCTATCATAACATGAGCTACAGATGCTTTCTATCCCCCGATGTTCCCATCCCTGCCCTGAACCTTCCCAGCATCCTGATGCATCTCCATTGTCAGTTCTTCACTGTGAGGCCACAGGGCATTGTGGTGATTTGTTGCAATCTGTCTGGTTTCTTCACTGTGTCCTAGTAACATCAAGACCCATAATGTCCCATGGCATTATCATGACATTGGGACCCATGACATTTTACTGTGTGGTCTCATCAGGGTCCAAATCTCAAGGACTGACCAATCCCACAATGTAAATTTCTACATCATGTACTTTTAGTTGTATCTATTATTTAGTTTCTATTATTTAGTTTCTACATAGAGGTTTCTATATACAGGTTGCAATAAAAGATGCGATAATATTCTCCATACCATTCAACCATCCTCAATGCAGAATACTTGCCCAAGCCAACAGTCATGACCCAACTGTCTGATCTCATGATGCCTCGATAAATCTCATTAAATATCCTTAAATCAATGGGTGTGTTAATAAGCCATCACTAGTCTGTCTCCAGGATAAGGTATGCCAGGCCTAGGATCATCCCTATATCTATTATAGTAAACTCTCGGGCATTTCCCCTTAATTGTACCATGATAAGGCCATGGATGCCAGATATACGCCCTGAGTTAACCGCGTTCAATATTTGGACACACACAAGCCTGTGAACTGTATATCCGTACATGTAGTCTCTGATCTTGAAGAGCACTAGGAGCTTTCCAGGGAGATGGCCTTGGAGTACACCATATATATGCTCGCCACTCGTCTGTACCCAAACCCGATCATTGTAACTTGCCTGGTTCCTGCAGAGTCGAGTACTAGTAGAGTGTGTCCTGAGGATGTTCATCAGCAAAAATATTACCTTGCATCCATTGTGTCCTGTGCACCTGATGCACAGGGTACCTGTAACAATAACCATTAACCAAGATGTACTGTCGAGCCGACATTGCATCCTGACATCGAGTTGTGCACCTGGTACATCCTGACGGTATCTGGGGACAGACCCTTACACTAGGTGAGCTCTGACAACTTTTGGCTCTATGCTCTAGCATCCTACAAATGTCAGATCCTTGGGTGTTGCATCCTAACCATGTCTGATTCTCAGGTGTTGCATCCTAATACCATCTGATCCTAGCCTGTTGCATCTGAACGCTACTTGATCCTAAGTTATTATATTGTGGTGACACCTAATTCTGGGGTCTTCCACCCTGACATCACATCCTTGCCTGTGTGTATCAAGATTCCATGATACTCACGATGCATGTACTGGCACTGCCTATCATCAGACCTTTCTATCTACATTCTTTCTACGTGATGCCCCTCTCATCTAGATCCCCACCTATATAAATGAGTTGTCCAGATTTCACCTTGACTGCGACATCTCATCTTGATGCTACTACTTCATGTCTAGACCTCCTCAGGATACCTTCCGAAGTGTAGTGAATTACCCCTGATACCATCTGCACATTGCACCTGGTATTGCCCAATCTTCCCAACTCCCTCCTGATATCTCATATACTACATTGTGATTACCCTGACACTCTCCAGATGGCTGCTTTTCATAGATTCTATGGTGAATATTACCCTGCTTATTCCTTTTCACTATTTCCTTCAGTTTCTATTGTAGTCTCGTCATAGTAAGCTAAATCAAATCTACTACACATAATCTTTTCATGTTCTTAATTCCCCTTAATCACACTCAGTGACAGTTTCACCCTCACATTTGTCATCGTCTGGCTTGCGCTGTCATCCCCCTAGTGCTACTTGCACTTCTTGAGAATCCCCAAGACTCAATGAGACCCCCCCAGATACAGAAGGGATCCCCACTGGTGCTGTTTGTACTTTCTGAGAATCATCTGGACTCAGATAACCGAACCTTGTAACTGAAGCTCCCAGGCTACCGATGTCTAGCTCAAGTCAAACCAGCTATCAGTTTGGGGTGATGGATTCCAACGTTCCTGATGTCCCACTAGGTCCATGTTCTGGTGATTAGTGTGTCATGGTACAGGCTGTGAAGAAGTGTGGTTGGATATCTGCCTCTCGAGCTCAGTGCTTACGGCTTCCCAATCGTCATCGTATCCTTCACAGCGGTCTCGCTGAACCCTGTGAACGTGCGCAACCCTCTTATTGATTGTTTCTCGAATATTTTCAACAATCATATCCTGGATCCTCCATGGTCACTTATCTCGAGCTTCTTTTTGTGAGTCACAAAGGTCTTGTATGTTTGGTAACAGGATAGCCGCCCCAGTCATGAATGAATAGTTGGATGATTGAGAGACTCACCCCTGGCTGCCTCAGGCTTGAAGTCCCTGGGCTCCTGATATATCCCTGTATGCCATGCACACAGTGTAGGGTAGATTATGGTGTACATCAGGTAGATCATAGTGCCATTGATGCACACAAGAAACCTGGGATCCACAATACCTTGCATCTTCTTCTCTGCAAAGTACTTACCAAAAATCACCTCAGGAATCTGCGGCACCAGGAATCATAATGTCAGGCCCTAGGTTACATGTCCAATTACAGTCAGTAGTGGTCATTATTTGGTAGGCATCTGGTGGAGACAAACATTGTAATCTCTCAGGTCACACATAAACCTGTCCTGTTCCAGCAGATAATCAACTCTGCGCACCATAGCTGTGAGATCGTCAGGCAGACTGTATAACTCCACAATCTCTTTCTTCACCTCATGTACAAACTGGGATCGTATCTCAGAGTATTTTTGCCATATCTTTCTAGGTTAGTATTGCATTCTGCATTGCATCATATCTTCCTGAGTTTATTTACCAAATCAATGCACTGCTCTAAGGGTTGGATACTTTCAGCATCTGCAACATTAGCAAGTGCGGTATCCCAAACCTTTTGCACCTGGGCCATCAGAGCAACAATATTCAGGAGTGTCCACTCTAACAGGGTGTACCATGGAATCAGAGTCTTCACATTATCTAATATGACCCTTTCTGCAGCTGTCACTAGATTTCGCCAAGAGTCAGAAGCCGGACTAGACATCAGGGTACCAGATGCCAGACCACACAGGCTAGCCAGTAGGGATGATAACTGTGCATCACTCAATGATGGGAACATTGGAGGACTGTAGGCTCTCTGCCAAATTATGCATCCAAGATCCATGGCTGTACGCCAAGTAGGACCTATCTCCTGAGACCCTGATGTGGTTGAAATGTGTATAGTTCTCACCTGATTGTCTCCCTCTCTGTTAGCTACTTGTGAGCTATGATCATGTCTTGATTCAGGGCCATCTGTAATATCCATGCCTTCTTCATGAAGTTTGGTGTCTTCTTCTATTTCGTCTGGTGCATGTGAGATTTGGTACTCATCACTACTATTGTCCAATAGATGCACTGTTTAGGTATTTGGTTGATCATTGAGTTCAGTTTCAGGTTCTGCATGTACTGTGGTCAGCATTGTGCCCTTCCGTTGGCACTTCGGTGCTCTTCGTAGTAGCCTTGCAATTAGGGTTGGAGAAGAATTCCAACTTGAGGACGTGTCTTGAGATTTATTTTAATACATTCTGGATCTCTATTGTGTGGATCACCTAGTACTAGGTTGCACGTTGCATCTACCTCTTTATAGATTGCTGACTTGGGGTGCTGGCTGACTGTGTCCATTGGCCTGTTCCTTATTCATGGTATAATAGGGTAGTTAGAGTAAGGTAAGTTAGGATTCAGGCTAGAGTAAAATTGTGGGTATTTCATGCACAGTTTGGTCAAGATGAGAAGTTTGCATAGTTTTCTTGTATTGTATATGACGCATCAGGTCTTATACATGTGGCTCCCCAGGGGGGGGGAGTGGGTGCACAGGATCACTGACTAACGTATTTGACCTAGTGTTGGGACACTCCCTAATTATGTGACACTACATAAAATGTGACTACTTAATTGAAAAACTGTTGTAACTCAGACAATATTAAATCATATAAGCTACAAATTGATATGTTAATAGCCAGTTTCCATCCCAATAACCTCTATCAGATTTATATCCATTGAACTAATACAGCTATAT
>ML120357.1:162151-356157 GCA_003788595.2 Choiromyces venosus 120613-1
TTTCATAGGCTGAGGCTAGAGTTCATCATCTACATTCTAGTGGAGTATTAAATTATTTGATCTCCAACTGGAGCTGTTGTTTACATTTCTATTTCACTGGTTAGATTTTAAAGTCTGTCCCATAACTAGGGAGTGTCCCAATACTAGGTCAAATACATTATCACTCATTATTGAAGCAAAATATTTCCCTACAAAATGGGGTTTTTAGAGTGTTGAACATTATGTTCATAATAATCTAAGTATTCTCAAATACAATTGGACTCAAGACTCCAGCATGAAAGAATTAGACAAAATAAGTGTATTGTTAGTGTGGGTGGCTTAATAAAATCTAGCCATGAATGGTATTGTTTACTGACACTCTTGGTGGTATGGTATTCTTGCATTACCTAACTAGCACCAGAGGTGGCTGAAATTGTCTCCTGGTGTTAGGTCACAACAGCTTGAACACCCAAGAGGCCGAATTCAAGCAATCTAATCTATTCATGCATGGTTGTTAGTGATGAGACAGACAGGAGTTGTAGACCAACCATTTCTGACTAACTTCAAACCCTGGTCTATCTCATCACTAACCTAAATACCCTAGTAGATAATCAACATACCATGAGCTCACTCTAGTCCAGTTAACAATAGACAATATGAGACACACCAAATCCAGAAAACAATAGATGCCAGAGTAAGGGGGCATGATACTATCACTATTATCATATACCAGGCACTCAAAATCAAAATGGCTAGCAATATAAAATGCCATAGCAAGAGCATCCCATGGTATTTCTACTATCATATAGAGGCAGTGAACATCACAAAAGATCCTGCATTAGTTAGCAAATTTTTAAATTTCTTTTTGTTGACTAAGTGATAAAGCTCCCTATCAAAAAACTACCTAACAAAAAGCTACTTAGCAAAAAAAGAAAGAAATGCTAGGAAAAAAGCTACAAAGGGATTATTTCCGAGTTGCTACTGGGGTCTCCAGGGTCAGAGGAATTGGGTCGGGGGTAGGGGGGTGAGAGGCAGCTTGTGGGGGGCCCTGGTGCCATTGGCGGTCTTGGCACAAAGAGGGGGCTGAGTGCAAAGGGGGGGGCATCGGAGTTGGGACAACTAGTAGAGCCAGGGAGGAGGTAGCAGGGGAAGAGCTGCACACAATGCTGGGAGTCGTAAGGAACTCAGCCATCCAAAGCTGCTATTGGATAAGATCAAGGAACCTTCTGTGCTTTTCTTGCTCTAACAGGCCAGGAGGATCGCCAGCAGCGACAGGGCGGGAGTCAGGGCTCGTGGTAGGAGGAGGGCTCAAGGGGCCCGGTTCCTCATCTATTTATTCATCCTCATCTGATGTGCTTGTGATTAGGTAAGATGGTAACTAAAATATAGTTAGTGTTAGAAACTTACGTCTTCGATCACAATGGCGTGTTCCCCAGGATCTTGACCCTCCTCCTCCTCCTCTACTTCTTCCTCTACCTCCTCCTCCTGCTCGTCTACCTCCTCTACCTCCTCCAGCTCCTCCTCTTGCATGCCATCCCCAATATCTCCAGCCAATCCACAGCGATCCCAGACCTTGCAGTCAAAGAAGGGATATCTGGTATAGTCAGGCACAGGGTCTGGTCACGATCCTCTCCCTCACTGAGATGTAGCTCCAGGACCATCATGTCCAAGCAGTGTTTGCCATTGTTGGCAAGGAGTCCCACCAGGATGTCCTCATCTTCATCAAGAAAGATGAGTTCTCAGAGTGGGAAAGAAGCGGAGGGCACCTGACTAAGTAACAGAGTGTCCACACCTGTTGCCCCAAGGAGATATCAGGGGCATCGGATTACCACCTTTACATGCTGTCACTAAGTACCCTAAGCACACTTTTGATGCTCATTGATACCATGACTCCACAGGTGATTCCCTGGTCGGAGTCATTGGTACACCAGCGGTAACTAAGGAATGGGTGCTCAGTTTCTCAAGTACCCAACTGACGAATGATATGAATCCTTATTACCTGTGGACAATCAGGGAAGGCCCAATCTGATTGAGCCACTGACAATATGTGTTAGCAGGAGGATAGATATAATAGATGGGAGGGGGTGACACTTACTCAGAGGTCTCTTGACCTCACAACCAACCATCTTTCCCTCCACCAGATGATGCCTGTTCAATGTCCTCAGGTTTCTGACCATGTCATTGACCACAAGCCTGAGGTGGTGCTCCACTTCCCAGATGTCATTGGCCTGGTCCTTGTCTTTAACCCGCAGGAGCCAGGCCACGACCAGGGGAATGGAGCAAGTATACCCAATGACTGAATCCAATTCAGATTCGGTGAGGTGGCAGAGGTCTAGGGAGCCACCAGTCAAGTGTGCCTTGACATGGTCACACCAAGCATTGTACACAACAGTGAACTGGCATTGGTGTGCGAACTTACAACAGCTGTTGGTATATGCTATGTCACCATTGTGTCCCCTATGAGTATTAGTTTAAATGTTTCTGACAGATGAGTGTAGATTAGTTTTCACTTACAAGGAATCCTCCACCGCTGGCTCGAAGGGTAGCCTCTCTGACGAAGTCGACTAGCTTCGGTTGCTCGTAACTGTGCACGCCAGCACTCTCTGTTTCTCACTCCACACATGCAGCTTGGCAGGCTTGGCAGCGAGACACCTAAGAAAAAAAAGGTAAGGTTAGTAATTATCACAGGATAAAACCTAGATGGACTCTACTTACTTCCCCATCCATACTTCACTTCCCGGAGGTCAAACCACAGGAAGGACAAGGGCTGCAGTAATGACAGAGACAGCAGGATATCTAAGAGGAAAAGAAAGTCAATATTGCTCACTCCAGACAGTCAACAGTGTTGTGGGATGTACTTACTTTCCCTTGTTTGACAGTCAACTGATCAATATCAGAGGTGCCATCAGAGTTAGAGGAAGGGGAAAAACAAAAAGGAAAAAAAAAGAAACAAAAAAGACAATTGCAGGCAGGGGGGAGAAGAGCCTCCTATTAAGAGACAGAAGGCAGAAGAGAAGTAGAGAAGGAGAGAAGGAGTAAAGAAGAGAAAGGGTATTCTTCTTATGTTCCCCTATGGTAGAGAGAAGAGAAGGGAAGGAGGAAAGGAGGGAAGAAGGGCTGGGTTTATATACCCCGCACACATAGGGTGCACACATGCATACCTCACATGCGCATGTTAGGCATATGGAAAAAAGGGCCAAAGTTACCTAGCCTTTACTCAGGATTATTTCTACCATACCCCTGCAGCCCCCATGTAGGGACCAGGCGTCATCACGGTATTACGGCCGACTTGTGTCCCAACACTTTAACAACAATAAACGACACCTCCAGCATAACACCATATACGTCGTCGCTGTCCGTCCGACCGGATGCTGTCCATAGGTTATATGGAAGGGCACCTTTGGCAACTCATGAGAAGTGACTTGAAGGAATTTGGTTAAGTTTTGGGCGAGCTATTATCCTGTACACTAGCAGTTAAATATTATGGCTAATAGGTAATGGGACGATTTGGGAAGAAACCGTTAGTGACCAAATATCATGAGCCTATGGCACCACAGGGTAGCCATAAGAGCCGAGCCTTTTGCTTTGAAAGAAGTAGTACCCCAAGAGGGTCTACTCGAGAATCGGTATGAGAGAGTTTTGCCCAACAAGCTATTGGCTCGATCGCCGGCCAAAGGACCATCATATCCGATGGACTTTGCGATGCATAAATATGCGATACAATAGCTGCACTCATTTATTAAAGCTGATCACTTTTTATTTTGAGGCAGAACAATTGGCATAGTTGCTATTAGGACGGCATGCTCAAATTAAGTTCATATAGCAAAGAGATCGAAGACTACCTACTGGCGGAGTGTTCGCACCCTCAGAAACAAATAGGAGTTTGGAGAGATGGAAGCTGAGCAAGGCAAATATTCTCAGGGTCAGGAGTGTTCGCACTTAGGAAAAATAAGCGGTTTGTGACGGAGGTACTTAGATAGTATGGGAGTTGATTGTAGCCAGCAATAACCCAGATGCAGAATATAAATATTGAGGTACTCCCAGCTATTTACAAACATCAAGCAATGGAGAAGAGATCTTATTAATATATTCATTACTCTTAAAAAAAACTTATTACGCGCACGACCCTCTGAGACTACCTTAATGATCCTTGTCTTTGCTTTATCCTTACCTTACTTTACCTCAAGAAACATACGACCTAGGCCAACCATCACTATCTCCAGTTGGGCTACCCTGTAACAGTATATTAATACTCTCCACATTACCTAGGCTCATACATTCTATCTCTACCTACACTCATCATGGATCGCATCAGACGAGATTCACCTATGCCCCTGGCTATTCAAGAAGCCAGGGCTGACACACCTATGGAAGAAGGGGCACCTTCTCCAGTCAGCGATATGACATCCATACTGGCTACTACCACTACACAAAACCCCCCATTCCTCTGCAGCGGAGGTTCCCCTGTGGGCTCTTTGCGAGGAAGGAGATCATGGGGAGTCGAAAAAAGAACTGATTCCCCAAGAGGAAGACAAGATGGCCCCCAATGAAACCCGGAAGTTCCGGCTATCCTAAACCACATTTTAGAACACCTTAATAAAGTTGATCGGACTGCTTCAAGGTCGATCAATGAACATCATATAGCTTACAATGAGCTGTCCTCACAAGGACCACAATATGCCGATGACCTGGAAGCTTACAGAAAAAGGCTTGACCAGGGAGAACAGATAGTGGGAAACAGGCTAGAAGGAATACGATTCAAAATGATTGCATTCAGAGGAGAAATAGAAACATCACGACAGCATTTCCAAGATGAAGTAGCTGCAGAGCTACAAAGGCATAATGCTCAACATGAGTAGCAACAGGTGGTGAGTACCCAATTGCATCAGAATATTTACCTGACAGGGCAAGCGCTGTTTTCATAGGACCAGCAGCTGGAACAATTGATCCAGCAAGTGCAAGCCCAAGTGGAAATCGACCGAAACCAACGCGCAGAGGCAGAATAAAGGATGCAAGAAATGATGCGCCTCATACAGCAATAGTTAGTTGAAGTGGCACATTCAGCAGCTACCCCTTCCCTGCTGGCAAGACACGCAACAGCAGAAACTGCGCCTCCTTCTTCTTCCAGTTCTCTGGCAGGTAGGCCAAAGAAAGGCAAAGAGGTTGACCGAGGCCTACCGACGACCACGGGGTAAGGAGGAGGAGGGGGCGAAAGACCTACAATGATGCACAGAGCTGGAGGCGGGGACTCTAACCCAAGCAGTAGCAGCAGCAGCTCCAGTAACAGGGAAAGACCAGCCCCACCTCCCACACCAAGGGCTGCAAGTCACCCCTCGCCAAAGACAGCCCCAGATCCAGATGACATGGTAGAAATATTGGGAACCACGATTGCCAGGAGAAAACGGCATGCCGACCCACGAGCTATATTTGAGGCCAAAGTCTATGAAGACATCAACACATGGGTGTTGGACTACGAAGACTATTTTGCAAGAAATCTAAATCAATGGACAAAAGACTATGATAAGATTGTCTACGCTTTGAAAAGAACAAAGGGAAAAAAAGTAGCCCCTTTCGCCGAATGGTGATGGGAGAGCATGATAGGTGTCATAGGTGCTCCTTTTCAACCAGACTTGGTCTCTTGGACTAGATTCACTCAAGAAATTGTCAGCAGATACTCAGGTATTGAGCAGGAGCGGGAAGCAGCTCGGGACATGAAGAAGATCGCTTATAACAATGATATCGAAGACTACCTCTTTCTGCTCGAAAACCTTAATATCAAAGCTAAGATGTCGGGCATTGGTTGGAGGCTTCTGGTTGAAGACAAGCTCTCTGAACGAAACCTGAGAAGGCTCTCAGGAGAGACATATGATTCCGATGAAGACTGGCTCAAGGCACTAAGAGGCTTTGGAAAATTAGAGGAATCTTTTTTACAACGTCAAAACCTCTCCCACGCAATGGGAAAAGGGCGAGGGGATACCACAAAAAGGAAACGTGGTAACAAGAATAAAGGTTCCAATACTAAGGCAAACAAAAAGCCATGGTTGAAAAAAGCAAACAGGACAGGCTGGAAAGCACAGAAAGCAAATTTGGGGGAAAGCAATTCCACTCCGATACAGACGGATTGGAAGAAAGCTCATGAGGGAGTCCTCCAGACCCTTATAGATAAGGTGCGAGAAACTCAGGGCTCGTGCACCCATTGTGGACTAACCAACCACAAATGGGGCATGTGTAGAAGAGCACCCATGGTTAGTTCTGTAACGTGATGCAAGCTACCAAAGAGATAGAACACTCAGTTGGAGGTCCGGGCCCCCCAAGAAAGGCGGCCGCAGCTTGGTCATATGGCAATGACAAGGCCACCCCCACAACCTTGGTAATTATCTGACCTGGGGTCCAACTGAGGGGAATTCCTTTAAGGTCTACCCACTCTCTTCTCAGCTGCAGAGCATTGGACTGGTCACCATCTAATTGAAGGGGTTAAGCTTGACACTGATTCAGGTCTGTGCATAATCTTAAGGAGGCAAAGGGATTGAGTAGACAAGGAATGGTTTGGCACCATACAGAGACGGTGTATGGGTACTTGTAGTCTGGCACAAATTCACAATGGGGGCTTGGACGCCACCAGACTTGCATCTTAGCCCATGCTGGCACCACTGGCAGATTGTACCCTCACTTTATCATAATGAAAAAGTACTGGTCAGATTATATTGGGAACCCCTCGGCAGGGTGTAAAGACCACTAGTCGTGGGCTGCCCAATAACCGAAAGACACTCTTTTCTTATCAGTTTACCTGAGGAGACCTGATAGATCGAAATGACATAGGCGTTATAGTAAACTCAAAAAAGGTTTACACCCATTACAACCAACAATACAAAACCTGCAAGAATAAAATAGTTAATGCCTACACCAATTACACATTAGTACCAACACGACTTTGCTTGGTACACATCTTAACTTGGGACCAGGAGCTTTAATCTTTTGTCCCAAGACAACCATCGTTTTTTGTACACCCCACCGGGACTGTCTGTACAAAAATCCAAGAATACACTAAAGTACACGATAGTACTATTATTACTTTGTGCCAAATATTCCTCCTAGCGCACCAAAGACTACCGGTACTGTCACGGATTGTGACTAAGCAAGGCAGACTGGTAAGGCACATTTCACCTGACTCATAATTATGAGTCAGAAGGAATGAATATTTCACATGACTCGTGCTAGCGAGTCATTCATAAGTTGTTATTAGTTGTTTAATTTTCTATGACTCACAATAGTGGTCATATGATATTATGTTTTCACATGTGACTCAGATTATTAGTCACGGGTTTTATATGTGTGATGCAAACTACACACATGATTAAGTTTTATAAGTTTTGATTGGTTTTGATAGTTAGTGAGGTAGACTCATAGGAGTCAGCTGATGGATTTCACACGATGACTCATTCGGGTCACACATATGGATGACTCATAAGGATGAGACATCAAGGGTTAGGGTTGGGGGAGGAACAACTATATAAGGAGGCTCATAGGCGAGAATAGTTAGTTCCTCACACAACCATCTAAATACCTTACAAAACAAAGAACTTCTATCTACAATTAATTGTTCGAACTTCCGCAGCCATCGAGGTCGATTACGTAGGAATCCCTGATTCGACTACGAGAATGACGAAGACAAAAGTCAAGAACATCCATAAGAGGAAGTGTGGAAAATAGGAGTGTTGCCTACAGTAAGTATACCTGAACAAAGAGAGGATTGTAACAGGTACCTAGGTACGCCAGGTCGACATATTCATCCAAACAAAAACTCTGCTCGAGAAAGACACTCGAACCCTCACTAAAGGCAAAAGGAACCATTGAAGTCAATACCAGATTTTGGTTATAGACTGTCGAAGCGAAAACACATTGAAACAGAGCCATTGGGCAAGCGGAGCAGACTTATTGCCCCACATCCTAATCTTTATGAGCACCTAGAGGGACACGCACACCTCTATGTCGCGGGAAAACGATATCGAATCTAAATCCTATTAGACTCTGGAGCTGATGTTTTCGTCCTAAATGAAAAGTTGATACAAGAATTAGATATACCTTGCATATTGCGCAAGAATGACATCCCCATTAAGGGATTTATGGGCGACATCGCCCAGTCAAGTGGGGAACGATATATGATGCCCTTAAAAATAGAAATAGGGACAAACCACCACACTCCCAAAATCTCCTGCAACGTAGCACCTACAAATAGATGGGGAATGATAATACGTTTCGGCTGGTTAAAAGAACATCCCATATCAAACATTACACATCCAAGCAGATGGGAATTCCAGGGTGAAAAATGCAGTGACTGCTGTCACCCAGGCACTTGGTGTGACTGGGATGAACTGTTTGAATGGGATGATGATGTAGCTCATGACCCCGATGCAACAGTTGTTGGCTTGGTAAGCTCCATGGACGAAAACAAAAATTTGGTGGTCAGCCAGTTACCAAAGGAATATCTGGATTATACCAACCTTTTTCTGCCAGCGGCTGCAGAAAAACTACCACCAAGAAGAACGTTCGACCATGCGATTGATCTCAAGGAGGGTCTAAGCCCCCCATGGGGACCAATTTACAAGCTCTCGACTGCTCAATTAGAAGCCCTACACCTATACCTAAATGAGATGTTAGAACAAGGGAAAATCAGGCCTAGTATGGCACCTTGTGGAGCTCCGATATTATTCGTACCAAAACTAAACAGTGGATGGCGCCAGTGTATCGATTATAGAGGTCTTAATAAGGTCACTATATCTAACAAATACCCAGTGCCTCTAATGACAGAGCTACGAGACTGAGTAGTCAGATCAACCATCTTTACCAAGTTAGACCTAAAGGATGGGTTCCACCTAATTAGAATTAAGGATGGGGATGAATAGAAGACAGCATTCAGAACCCATTATGGACACTTTGAATACAAAGTTATGCCATTTGGGCTTGTTAACACTCCAGCAACCTTCCAAGCAATGATGAACACAGTTTTATGAGAATTCCTAGATCATGGAGTTGTGGTCTACATGGACGATATTCTCATCTACTCAGCAGATGAGGCAAGCCATGTTGAGCCAGTCCGAAAAGTATTAGCTTGCCTATGGGAATATCAACTGGCAGTCTCTATTGCAAAATCTTATTTTCATGTCATTACAGTGGAATTTCTAGGCTATGTAGTAACAACGAAAGGAGTCTCCATGAGTGAGAAAAAGGTAGAATCTATCCGAAAGTGGAAACAGCCAAAATCCATAAAAAATATACAAATCTTTATAGGCTTTGCAAACTTTTACTGACAATTTATTAATGACTTTTCTGCAATTTGCAAGCCAGTCACAGAACTCCTGAAGGGAAATTCCAAACATTTCGCCAGAGGAAGAGAGCAGGATGAGGCCATCGAGTTCTTAAAGGAACAATTCGTGACCGCACCAATTCTTTGTCATTTTGACCCCATGAGGGAAACAGTCATGGAAACTGATACAAGCGATTTTGCACTCGGCTGTGTTTTGTCACAACTAGTGAAAAGGAAACTACACCTGGTAGCATTCCACTCGCAGAAATTTGGACCCACTGAATAGAATTACAACTTTCACGATAAGGAACTACTAGCAATTGTGGAGGCATTTAAGGAATGGCGACACTATCTGACAGGAACCGAAGTCCCCATTACCGTTTATACTGAACACCAAAATTTACAATACTTTCTTACCATAAAAGCGTGGAGTGCTAGACAAATTCGATAGGCTCAGAAATTGGCACATTTTAATTTTCATATTGTCTACCATCCTGGAGCCTGAGGAGGCAAACCAGATGTGTTGAGTAGATGGCCGAAGTACTGTCCTGAAGGGGCAGCTACTCATAGGAAACAGTCGATTCTGAAGGCTAAAAACTTTTTACAAGTTGCGTGGTATGGAAAACCCTTGGAGACAAAAGATTAAAACCCACGGATGATATGGAACTTGATCCTAGGCCCAAAGATGACCAGATGTCAGAAGCAGAAGACATGGATAGAAGCATTGAGCCACAAAGGGTTCGGGTCCACAATTGCCAGAGAATGCTAAGATTCCCACTAGAGGTTCAACTTTTGTAGCCGGACATGACTTGTATAGCATAGACATGATAATCATCCTCGGAAAGGGACAAGCCCTTGTTGCAACTGGAATAGCGGTAGGACTCCCCAAGGGAACCTATGGACGAATAGCACCCCAAAGTGGATTAGTACTCAGACACAGCATACATATAGGCACCAGAGTAATAGAAGCTGACTATACTGGGGAAATAAAGGTTCTAATGGTCAACCTAATGAATACAGACTTCAAGGTTGCGAAGGAATACTGAATAGCCCAAATGATTGTCGAAAAGATCGACAACACGGAGCTCCAAGAAGTGGCAAATTTAGCCATAACCGAATGGGCTAATACTAGCTTTGGAAGTAGTGACCTGCTCGGAAGAAAACCCATAGTGTGCTTTTTACAAGCAAGCTCTAAAGACAATGAGCACTTTGACCATTATGATGAAGAGCACAACCCAAGATTGTCAGAAGAAGGAGTGATGTTGTCTAACGCCATCATTGCAAGTGCAGAAATAAGAAAGTTCAATGCCGACTTCATAGCAAAGGTTAAGGAAGCAGCCGAACAGGACGAAGAGTGGGTCACGAGAAGGCAGGAGTTGGAAAGATTGAGAGAGGATAGAATAGAGCCCCCAAAGTTTTGGACCTTGAAAGATGGGCTGGTATACTACAAGGACCGGCTCTTCATCCCAGCAGATGAAGGCATCCAAACCCTCATAATGAATGGGTGCCATGATTCCAAGGTGGCAGAACACTTTGGCCAGGAAAAAACCCTTGAAATAGTCACACGAGACTTCTACTGGAAAGGTTTGACCAGATGGGTCAATGATTACGTCAGATCCTGTGACAAATGTCAACACAACAAATCCCCAAGACATGCTAGGTACAGCTTACTTCAACCATTACAAGTACCATATGCTGTGTGGACATCTATCTCAATAGATTTTATTGTTCAACTACCTGAGTCACAAGGACATACTCAAATCATGGTCATAGTAGATCGATTCACTAAGATGGCACATTTTGTCAGCCTAAAAGAAAATGCAACCGCATAGGATGTCACTAACATTTTCCTCCGAGAAGTATGGAAACTCCATGGACTACCCACAGAAATCATTTCCGACATGGATGCAAAGTTCCAAGGTGAATTTTGGGAATCGTTGGGCAAGCTTCTGTGAATTAAAAGAAGAATGTCAACAGCCTATCACCCTCAAACTGATGGGCAAACTGAAAGAACCAACCAAGTGCTGGAAGGTTACTTACAAAGCATTGTCAACTATGATCAGGATGATTGGTGTCAGCTTCTCCTATTGGCAGAGTACGCTGACAACAACTATACCACCAACGCACATAAAATGACTCCATTTTTTGCAAACTACCATTTCTATCCCCAGACTGAATGGATGAGAGAATGAGAGGCTCAAAATCCAAGTGCAGCCATTTATGTGCACTCGATGAAAAATATACATGGACAGGCCAAGGAAACACAAGAATCTATGCGAGAGGCCATGTCAAGATATTATGATCGAAAAGCCTTAGAGCAGCCCGACATTAGGGTAGGAGACCAAGTCATGCTTAATGGAAAAAACATGCAATCAAAAAGGCCTTCGAAAAAGTTGAGCCCCAAACTCTATGGGCCCTTCGAGGTATCGGAGAAAAGGGGCGGACGAGCCTACAAGCTCCAAATACCCGACTGATGGAAAATCCATCTGGTATTTCATGTGGTGCTGCTTGAGCCCTACCAAATCTCTGTTCAGCCTGGACGAGCACAGCGACCCCATGACCTCGAAGAAACCGAAGGAGATTTACAGTAGGAAGTGGAGAGAATTGTGAGGAGTGAAATAATCTCCTATACAAGAAAAGTGAGAGGACGAAACAAAATCCTCTGAGAACTCAGATACTTTGTAAAATGGAAAGGCTGTTCTGAAGATGAAAACACCTGGGAACCGCCGGAGCACCTAGAGCATGCAGTGGAATTGTTGGAGCAATTTCATAGGTTGAATCCTGAAATGCCAGGATGGGCAGGATTGGAATAATGTGACAAGGTTTTCTTTGTGTGGCCACGCAAACGTGCAAAGTTTTTTACCCTACGATATTGATTTCCTAAGAAGAAAGTTTTTATTAATTTTTATTTTTATTTTTATGTTTATTATTAATTATTTAAGGAAGACGTTCGAGACGAAGTCTTAAGAGGGGGAGCTACTGTTAGACATATGGAAAAAAGGGCCAAAGTTACCCGGACTTTACTCAGGATTATTTCTACCATACTCCTGCAGCCCCCATGTAGGGACCGGGCGTCATCACGGTATTACGGCTGAGTTGTGTCCCAACACTTTAACAACAATAAACGACACCTTCAGCATAACACCATATACGTTGTCGCCGTCCGTCCGACCGGATGCTGTCCATAGGTTATATGAAAGAGCACCTTTGGCGACTCATGAGAAGTGACTCAAAGGGATTTGGTTATGTTTTGGGCGAGCTATTATCCTGTACACTACCAGTTAAATATGATGGCTAATAGGTAATGGGACGATTTGGGAAGAAACCGTTAGTGACCGAATATCGTGAGCCTATGGTACTACAGGGTAGCCATAAGAGCCGAGCCTTTTACTTTGAAAGAAGTAGTACCCCAAGAGGGTCTACTCGAGAATTGGTATGAGAGAGTTTTGCCCAATGAACTATTAGCTCGATCGCCGGCCAAAGGACCTTTATACCCGATGGGCTTTGCCATGCATAAATATGCGATATAATAGCCGCGCTGATTTATTAAAGCTGATCACTTTATATTTTGAGGCAGAACAATTGGCATAGTTGCTATTAGGGCGGCATGCTCAAATTTTGTTCATATACCAAAGAGATCGAAGACTACCTACTGGCGGCGTGTTTGCACCCTCAGAAACAAATATCAGTTTGGAGAGATCGAAGCTGAGCAAGGCAAACATTCTCAGGGTCAGGAGTGTTCACACTTAGGAAAAATAAGAGGTTTGTGATGGAGGTACTTACATAGTATAGGAGTTGATTGTAGCCCGCGATAACCCAGACGCGGAATATAAATAATGAGGTACTCCCAGCTATTTACAAACATCAAGCAATGGAGAAGAGATCTTATTAATATATTCATTACTCTTGAAAAAAACTTATTACGTGCACAACCCTCTGAGCCTACCTTGATAATCTTTGTCTTTCCTTTATCCTTACCTTACTTTACCTCAAGAAACATACGGCCTAGGCCAACCTTCACTATCTCCGGTTGGGCTGCCTTGTAACAGCCCACTGCATGTGTGCACCTGACGTGCATAGAGTGTATAAGAAATGATGCATATACATTTCCTGGTTTGTTTGTACACCTTATTGCACCTGCAAACAATGCTGGCACATCTCATGATGTCTGATTATTGTTTGTGCGTACAATGGGGAGTCCAAACAAACTAGCAAACACATATAGGTGGGATAAGTATCTATTCTTCTCCATATATGATATATTTAAAAATCAATTGTAATATCTAAGAAGTCTAACTTGTCACTAACTTTGGTAAAATAAGCTTTTAAGCCTCACTAGTGATGTGATGTTACGATCAGCTATAAGATTTCTCCTTTCTTATATCTCGCAACAGGCAAGGAGCCTATTATTAGCTTTTCCTTCGGGATAATACTCACCTATCTCTTATTGTATTCTCTTTTCTTCGAGAATTCTCAATACTTGTTATCTTACACTACGTCTCAGATATTGACCGTTGCCAATACTAAGTCCTTATAGTGCTAACTAGTATTGATTCTGTTCTTCTTCGTGATTGTTGACCTTTGTAATAAAGAGCATAAAGGTGTTTTATTGATAACTTATAAGATAGGAAATAACTTAGGTAGTTGCAGGAAGAACTAACTATTAGGTCCTATCGACCTCCTTATATAGTTCTTCCAGCAACCTGCTTACAAATCAAATGAGTCACAACTATGACTCATGCACTCACATAACATATAACCTCATGACCATACTTGGTCATGCGCGAAAGTCCCATGACCTTAAAGAGGTCATGTGCGAAACCTCATGACTTGCATAAATGAAGTCATGCCTTTTAATCCTCATGACTCATAGGCGCACCTATGAGTCAACGCTCAACTTACCAATCAAATTCAAACATAAACAACTATGACTCACAACTGTGAATCATATGAAAACCTATGACTCGTATGTGAGTTATAGTGCAAAACATAATATCATATGACTCAATTGAGTCATGTGCAAACCTTTTAACAAATGAAATATCATGACATATAATTGTATGTCATGTGAAACCATTACAAACCATGCCGAGTTTGTAATATGTGACACCAAGGGGTCACTAGGGCAGCTTAAAAGCTTATTTCATGAAACTATATATGCAGCACAACGTGGTCAGCATTGCGACGACAGTATGGTGAAAAGTAGATTTTCTTTTTATATTGAAAACATATTTGTACACCAATCATAGTATACAAATATCCTTCAAATATAAAATGAAAATTAGCTTTTGGCCATACTGTCATCATAGGGCCAGGGACATTGTGCATCGATACGACCAAGAGGCATCAATAACACAGAAATAGATGTTATCGATACCTCATGGTATCACAACAACAGTATGGCCAAAAGCCAATTTTCCTTTTTTATTCAAAGGATATGTGTATACCATAATAGGTAAACAAATACCTTTTTAATATAAAAAGAAAATTGGGTTTTTACTACACAGTTGTGGCGATGCTGGGGACATCATGCTGCTTAGCTGCCCAGAGGTGTCAATAATACATAAATATATGTTATCAATGCCTTGTGGTATCACAATAACAGTACAGCCAAAAGCCGCTTTTCTTTTGAATAAAAAATAAAGTTTACTTTTCGTTGTACTGTTGTCATGTTGCTGGGGACATTGTGGATCAATACTGCTAGGTGTCGATAACACACAAATATATGTTATTGATGCCTTGTGGTATCATGATAACAGTATGGGTAAAAGCTGATTTTCTTTTTATATTCAAAGGATATTTGAATACCATAATAGGTATACAAATATCATTTCAATATAAAAAGAAAATGGGTTTTTCGCTCAAGAGTTGTGGCGATGCTGGGGATGTCATGCTGCTCGGCTGCCAAGAGGCATCGATAATACAGAAATATATATTATCGTGGCCTCTTGGTATCATGACAACAGTACAGCCAAAAGATGATTTTCTTTTTTTATTCAAAAGACATTTGTATACCATCATAGGTATACATATATCTTTTCAATACAAAAAGGAAATGAGCTTTTCACCATAGAGTTGTGGTGATGCCATGGAGGTTGTGCTGTATATATAGCTTCATGAAATAAGCTTTTAAGCCACACTAGAGACCCCTTGTTGTCACATCACTAGTGTGGCTTCAATGCTTATTTTACCAAGATTAGTGACAAGTTAGACTTCGTAGATATTACAATTGATTTTTAAATATATTATATATACAGAAGAATAGATACTTATCCCTGTGTATGTGTTTCCTAGTTTGTTTGTACACCCCATTGTACACCCAAACAATGCCCAGATATTGTCAGATATGCGAGCATTGTTTGCAGGTACAATGCAGTCTACAAAGAAACCAGGAAATGTATACCCATCATTTCTTATATATCCTGCACACATCAGGTGTGCACCCTATGTATATAGGCTATATAAACCCAACCCTTCTTCCCTCCTTTCCTCCTTCCCTTCTCTTCTCTGCACCACAGTGGAAGATAAGAAGAAGACCCTTTCTCTCGTTCTCTCCTTCTCTACTTCCCTTCTTCCTTCTGTCTCTTAATAGCAGGCTCTTCCCCCCCCCCACCTGCAATTGTCTTTTTTCTTCCTTTTTTCTTTCTATTTTTTTTCCCTTTCCTCTAACTCTGATGGCACCTCAGATGTTGATCAGACAACCAGCGAACAAGGGAAAGTAAGTACACCCCATAACATTATTGACTGTCTGGAGTGAGCAATATTAACATTTGTTTTCCTCTTAGATGTCCCACTGTGTCTGTCATTCCTGCTGCCCCTATCCTTACTGCAGTTCGACCTTGGGGAAGTGAAGTGCAGATGTGGAAGTAAGTAGAATCTGCCTAAGTTTTATCATGTGATAATTACTAAACTTTTCTTTTTCTTCTTAGGTGTCTCACTGCTGAGCCTGTTGAACAGCATGGGTGCCGTGGGAAATGGAGAGTACTGGTGTGTACTGTGATGAGCAGCCTGAGCCAGTCGACTTTGTCAGAGAGGCTACCCTTCAAGCTGGCAGTGGAGCATTCCTTGTAAGTGAAACCCAACCTACACTCATCTGTCAGAAACATTTAATCTAAGACTCATAGGGGATGCTATGGTGACATAGTATATACCAAAAGCTAGTATGAGTTCATGTACCCATGCCAGTTCACTGTTGTGTACAGTGCCTAGCCTGATCATGTCAAGGCATACTTGACTGGTCCATCCCTGAACATCCACCCCCTGACCAAATCTGAATTGGTTTTAGTTGTTGGATATGCTCACTATGTTCCTGCAGTTGTGGCCCATCTCCTGCTTGTTAAAGACAAGCACCAGACTGACAACATCTTGGAAGTAGAGCGCCACCGCAGGCTCTTGGTCTGTGACATGGCTAAGAACCTGACAACATCGAATGGGTATTGTCTGGTGGAAGGAAAGAAGGTTGGTGGTGAGGTCAAGGGACCTCCAAGTAAGTGTCGCTCCCTCCTATCTATTATATGCTATCCTCGTGCTAACACATATTATCAGTGGCTCAATCAGATTGTGCCTCCTCTTATTGCCCATGATTAATAAGGACCCATATCGTTCATTGGTCAGGTACCCAAGAAACTGGGCACTCATTCCTTGGCTACCCCTAATGTGCCAATGACTCCAACCACAGAATCGCCTAGGGAGTGATGGCATCACCGAGCATCGAAAGTGTGCTGGGGGTAGTCAAGTGGCAGCGTGTGGAGGGGGTAATCCAATGCTCCCAATATCTCCTTGGGGCAACTGGTGAGGGTACTTGGTTACTTATTTGGGCGCCCTCTGATCCTCCCCCAATCTGGGAACTCATCTTTCTTCATGAAGATGAGGACATCCTGGTATGTCTCCTTGCCAATGATCGCAAACACACCTTGGACCTGATGGTGCTGGAGCCACACCTCAGTAAGGGAGAGGATCATGACCAGACCCCTGTGCCTGCCCATGGCAGATATTCATTCTTTGACCACAAGGTCTGGGATTGCTGTGGGTGGGTAACAGATATCGGGGAGTGCATGCAAGAGGAGGAGGTAGAGGTGGTGGAGCTAGAGGTCGAGGAGGTGGAGGTAGAGGAGGTAGAGGAGGTGGAGGAAGTGGAGGAGTTGGAGCAGGTGGACAAGGAGGAGGAGGAAGAGGAGGAGGTAGAGGAGGAGGAGGAGGAGGAGGAGGAGGAGAAGGAGCAGGAGGAGGCAGAGGAGGAGGAGGAGGTGGTGGAGGGGGAGGTTGAGGAGGAGGAGGAGGGGCAAGATCCTGGTGAACACGCCATTGTGATCAAAGATGTAAGTTTATAACCCTAACCATATTTTACTTACCATATTAGGTAATTGCAAATACATAGGACAAGGATGAAGAAATAGATGATGAATTGGGTCCCTCGAGACCTCCTCCTACCACGAGCCCAGACTCTGACCCCATTGCTGCTGGTGAGCCTCCTGGCCTATAGGAGCAAGTCAAGCACAGAAGGTTGCTTGGTCTTGTCTGACAGTAGCCTTGGATGGCTGAGTTCCTTACAACTTGCAGCGCTGTTGGTAGCTCTCTCCCTGCTGCCTCCTTCCTGGCTCCACCAGTTTTCCAGACTGCGATGCCCACCTCTGTGTGCTGAGCCCCCTCTTTGTGCCGAGCCCCTCAATGGCACCACACCCCCCCACAGGCTGCCTCTTATCCTCCTACACACGAACTAATTCCTTTGGCCCTAGAGACCCCCCCCGTGCCCCAGTGCAGAACCAGACGCCACGGTCGCCGCAAATAATCCTTTTGTAGCTTTTCTTTTTCTAGCTCTTTTTTTTTTTGCTAAGTAGCTTTTTGTTAGGTAGTTTTTAAATAGGTAGCTTTATTTCCGAGTCTAAAAAAACAGAGGTTTAAAATTTTGCTATCTAATACAGGATCTTTTGTGATGTTGAGTACCTCTATATGATAGTAAAGATACCATGGGATGCCCATACTTTGGCATCTCATATTGTTAGCCATTTTGATCTCGAGTACCTGTTATGTGATAATAGTGATTGCACCATGCCCCCTTACTTTGGCATCTAGTGTTATCTAGATTTGACGCATCTCGTATTCTCTATTATTAACTGACCTAGTGTCAGCTTATAGTATGTTGATTATCTACTAGGGTATTGAGGTTAGTGATGAGATGTACCAGAGTTTGAGGTTGGTCAGAAATGGCCTGCCTACAACCACTATCCATCTCATCACCAACATCAATGTGCGAGTAGGTTAGATTGCTTGAATTCAGCCTCTCAGGTGTTCAAGCTGTGTTGACTCAATGCCAGGAGACAATTTCAGTAACTTCTAGTACTAGTTAGGCAATGCGAAAATACCAGAGTGCCAATAGTGTTGGTAAACAATATTGTTTGTAGCCAGATTTGATTAAGACACCCACCGTAATATCACCCTCGTTTTGTCTAATTTTTTCATGCCAGAGTCTTGAGTCCCGTTGTAGTTGAGAATGCTTGGATTATTACGAACATAATGTTGAACACTTTGAAAGTTCAATTTTGCAGGAAAACCTTTTGCTTCAATAACGAATGATAGTTAGTGATCCTACACCCCCCCTGGAGTCCTGTGTATTAGACTTGATGTGTTGTATATAACACAAGAAAACTATACAAACTTCTCATCTTCACTGAACTGTTGACATGATACCAAAGGACAGCAGTAACATATTTCTACATTATCAATGCCTCATAGTGTCATGACCCCAAGATGTCCTATGGTGTTATGGTTGTGACAGCACCACATCCCATCATGTCATGATCATGATGGCATGAATTCTCATAACGTCACTATCATAACACCAGTACTTATTCCCCAATCCTCGTATCTTCTCCTGTGTACCTCCATATTCTCTTCTACAGGTCTCCGCACTCCAGCTATGTCCTCCTACTGCCAAACTCTTCCATCAAGTCATTCCAATTTTTACCTGCACCAGCCTCTTGTGATAACCTCTGTGAAACTTATTTCTGACCAACCACTCAGGGGCAGTAGAGGGAGAAAGTTACAAACCAGCGTACATCTCCTTATATAAAGCTTCATAGCTGTTATACCTTTGGGTCCATAGTGCGAGATTTTGCAGGTTGCAAGAATTGGCATTCTGATTGGTTTACATCTGTTTGTGGAGCCACTCCTCTATGCAGATACTCACGATACTAGTACTGACCATATTCTCAACAGACCACCTTGTGCTGTACGATTCTAAATGCACCATATCATGCTACATTCTTCTCAACTCCCACGGCATCATACCAATAATGGCACACTGGGAAACCTTATGCGTCCCCCCTACTACCAAACACTCAGCGGTATAAGATAAAGGCCTGGAGCAAGGGGCCAGTAACAATTGATACAATGCTTTATCCTACAGTGAAGTCCCATCTCAATGGGAGGTCTGCCTCAATGAAGATCTCTCAGCCCAAGGGCAAGCAACTGATGCTCAGGCCAAGTCCCGATGGTCAAATGGGAGGCTGGTTTGATAAGGGAATGTCCCTGACCCAGGAGGACCAGGCGGCCTATGAGGAGGCAAAGGAGAGGGTTGAGAAGGTGTTCAACATTGTTCAGCACAAGCAAGCTATGCAATAGTAGTCATGTAGTACATGTCGTGGAACACTCAAACAACACATTCTTAGGAAACATTATCAAAGTCTTCCTTAATATAGATATCGAGACACACAATTCCGATCCATACCTCGCTGGCCTGCAAGTGCTATCGCTGAACCAATGCGATGTACTTGGTGCCTCATATCAGCAAGTCAACATTGATGCAGGTGAGCTGTATGTGGCCCGCAATTGCAACTATCACCACCTTTTTGTTGTATTTGCCACTCCAGTCTCTGCTATCTACGATAAGGAGGTTGAGGCAAAGATCGTTAAGCAGGCTACAGACAACATTACTAAGTACTGTGAGATTCAGCCTCCAAGGTTGCTGCACAGCATAAGGTACAATCATATTGAGGATTGACTCCTGCAAAATCTACGACAATATGCCTATCTGAACTCTCGCTGTGGGGTATTCCATTGGGGCAGTTGGGTGCAACATAGACATGAGGACCTAGGACCTGTTTTGACTAAGGATACAAATGACATCAGTTCAAATACATGCAAAAACCTACAAGCACTACTTGCCTCATTCCAGAATATCACACAGCTTAAATAGTTGCTTCTCAGGACTATTGATGGGCCACAATGTGACACAATGCAGTCTACTATTGAGCTATTACCCTATTACTTCCAGAATCTCTGGACCAATTATGACAATGAGTAATATTCCCTACATGCATGCATCATCAACATTGTAACAGAGGCGTACCTAGACTAGGGTGACCTTGACTGCATGATGAGTATGCCATTGGGACAGTGTGAAGGGTGGGGTTTTTGGTATTCAATTTGGAATGGTGCTTTCACTTTCCTGCAGATTCAATCTCAGGCATCTGCACTGGCAAGCTAATCCACTTTACAAGGCTCTGGACTGGTTCACAAGTCTGCTTGATTTCCACTATGTATGGGTCCCTGTGGCTGCATGTTTTCGGGAGACAGACAGAGGTAGGTACTGGTAGGGGTCAGACATGCAAGCAGAAGCATGATTGCATGAATGGCACTACTCTTCCTGATCTCCAGAATGAGGGTTCTGATTCTGAATCCTTTCTGAGAAATTGACTTACCTTATTTATATGATGGGATGTATCTGACCTCTATTGTGTTGGATTACCTGGGAGCGTAGTAGGTGTATGGATATGTGGATATATAGATTTGTGGCAGATCAGAATAAAAAAGATAATATAAGAACAATTGATAATGTCGCCACGAATAACGTTCCTAAGCCTACCGTGATATGTAACTAATATTTATGAAATAAGCTTCTAATTTGCAAAAGTGTCATGATATGAAGTAATGTTGCATGATGGCCCATGAAGGGGAAGTAGCTTGTGTTACAACAGAGAGGATGAGGTGATCTGATAAGATGGGTTGATACAAGGTGTCAAGCTACAAGTGCTGAGCCTATTCAGATACTAGTTACAGTTCACCATTTGCAAACCCCTTGACCCAGTATTCTACTGACACACATCAACATCAACAGTATACAGTAGTCCTGTAGCTCATGATATATAGAGGACCCTGGAGATTGAATAGGTAGAGTTTCACCATGACTGTCAAATGTCCATTTTGTCTCCGAAGATATGTGTGAGCAGGCACATACGAGAAATACCCATGAACTGTCTATGCAAATCTGGATATCATATTTGCCTCTACCATACGACATGCACCTTCTGTAAGTCCTATTAATGACATGGAAATAGACCTATTCCTTGACCCCGAGGTAAATTATGAGAATGAACAGGCCAATTCAGACTATGAATCTAATCCGGACCCCACTAGATGCAACACCGATGCATTGAATGATGACATCTTGCATGAGTCTAATGCAGAAATACTCAACCACAATACCTCAACTATGGCCAGCAGACAAGTACATTACCCAGGAACTGGGAAAGCGATTGGAGACGTGAGTGGGTTCAAGGATGAACACTGTACTCTATGCCAGGATCCATGGACCTCATTTGCCAATGCTCATGGTTTCAAACTGGCATCTTGGTTCATTCAGAGCAAGGTCTCGAAGTCTCAAATGAATGAAGTCTTTTGCCGTGGTCTGGCTAGCTCTACGTCAGTCAGCTATAGTTCAATGCACATACTGGAGAATTATCTCCAATCATTGGATCCGTACAGTGCTTATCTACAATGGTTCGAAGGTGATGTTGACGATGGCAAGAGAACGCAACATTTCTTCTATCGGAATATCCTTGACTGTGTCAGATACCTTCTTTGGTAGATAGCATACAGGAATGACTTGTTCTACATGCCGTGGTATGAATATGACAAGAATGGACATAGGATATATGCTGAAATGCATACGGCGGACTGGTGGTGGGACATTCAAGTACTGTACACCATGCTTTGCAACCTCCTTCATCAGGGCACTGGCTAACCATTTATAGGATACACTTCCACATAGTGCAACTCTAGTTCCAATAATCGGAATGTTCGATCAGACCCATCATACCAACTTCTCAGGTGACAAACAAGCATGGCCTGTCTATATTAAGACCGGAAATGACCTATTGACTAGGCATAACAGACCTCGATCAATGGCGATTCTTCTTCTGGCACTATTGCCCATCCTGCCCAAGTTCCCAACTTCATCTTCAGCAGACAACCTGCAGAGACAAATCAATGCTGACATACTACAAGTCGTATTTGAACTCATACTGTCACCCTTGCAAGATGCTGCACTTGATGGTGTCTCAATTGACTTTGTAGACAGCAAGGTCTGGTGGTGCTTCCCTATCTTGTCTACATGGGTTGTGGACCATATAGAAAACCTTGCACTACATGGAGTAAAATCTAATGCCTGTCTGAAATGTGAGGTGCCTCCTGTTGCATTAGGAACCGAGGCACAGGAGATGTATAGGATGTGAGATTATGCCACATATTAATGTCTTGAACAAGAAAATGAGCATCAGGCAACAGACTCTAGGTCAGGAGACATGAATGACACGTTTGATGCACTTGATATCACAATAGGACAGAATGTTGTTCATGGTCTTCAATGGGTTTCAGCATCTGATCTGCACAAGCTGGATTTGCTCCATAGAGTTTATTTGGGACTATTCAAGCATATGATGGACTGGATTCAGGGATTCCTCAAGAAACATGCACAACTGCAGGCTTTTGACAATGCCTGGAAGGCTTTGCCACTATACTTGGGATTCTTTGACCGAAAAAAGCATACCACGAGGTTATGCAGTTGCAAGGAAAAGAGATGAGAAACATAGGGCATTGTCCTTTAGGGGTTCTCGCCATGGCATTGAGGCAGCCTGTGAGTATGCAAGTATTACTATTCAAACACACACATACCTGCATCAGGCCATTACTCGATTTCACTTTGATGGCCCAATATTGAAGCCATACACCTGAGACCTGGGATTATATGGAACAATATCTGAATAGGTTCCATGATACCAAAAATATCTTCTTGCAGTTTCAAATATCAAAGAGGACATGGGCAAAGTTTGACAAGCAGCAAAGGGAGCTACAATATCAGAGAACACGGGTAAACCAATGGGTTGTGAAATCTAACTGGCATCGGATACATGAGCAGGATTGTGAAGAAGAGATCGACCATTGTATGGAACTAATTCATATGGAATCTCATTTCAACTTCATTAAGATGTATCTACCAAGTCATTTTCAGGGTCACATATAACAGTTTCATAATATTCAGATGTATACTACAGAGTTTGGCAAGTTCATGCATAAGAAACAAATCAAAGAGGGGCAGCGCCATTCGAATAAAGATAATGCTGCCAGACAGATCCTGCACAGTTACGGTCGCCAGCATGCAATCCAAATGAGACTTTTGAACCAGGATTCTGTTTGATGTCATGGGGCTAATCACTCTGCCCATGTCATTGAACATTTGGATAAAATGAACTCTGTATCTACGCCAGTCATCAATCATAGGATCCTGAAGGAGCATCATGATGATGTTTCTGATGTGATAATTGTTGCAAGGTCTTTGGTATCTCACCGGAGAGCATCTGTCAGGAATTGATTCGATATAGCTGGAATACCCTGCCCACTAAACACCGCCTTCCTGAAGATCTAGCCATACTTCGATTCCTTCCAGTTGACTACTAACACAACTTGAAATCCCTGTTCTAGTGTTCTAAGAAACCGATATTTATGACATCGACAGGGTACGCTGTACTGGTACCTGACTCTTGAGGAACTAGGTGAGTGGTAATGATTGGCTTTCAGTACAGACAGGTGGCGTGCATATGTATGGTGTGCTCTGGGGCTGTCTCCCTGGAAGGCTCCTGGTGCTCTTCAAAATCAGAGACTGCATGCATGAGGACACAGTTCGCAGGCTCACCTGTTTCCAAATATTGAAGGCAGTTAACTCAAGATGCGTATCCAATGTCGACGGCCTTGTCACGGCACAGCTAAGAGAAAGTGCATGAGAGCTTACTATTGTAGACATAGGGACAATCCTAGGCCTGGCGTACCTCATCCTAGAGACAGACCAGCAATGGATTGTTAATAGCTATATTGATTTAAGGACATTTGATGAGATTTATTGAGGGGTCATGAGATCAGAAAATCAGGCAACAACTGTTGGCTTGGGCAAGTATTCTGCATCGAGGATGGTTGAATGGCATGGAGAATATTATAGCATCTTTCATTGCAACCTGTATATAGAAACCTCTATGTAGAAATTAATTAATAGAAACTAAATAATAGATACAACTAAAAGTATACAATGTAGAAAATTACTGTGGGGGATTAGTCAGTCCTTGAGATTTGTACCTTGATGACAGCACACCGTGAAATGTGATGGGTCCCAACATCATGATGACACTGTGGGACATCATGAGTCCCGACATTGCTAGGACATAGTGAAGAAACCAGACAGATTACAACAAATCACTGCAATGCCCGGTTGCCTCACAGTGAGGAACCGACAATGGTGACATGTCAGGATGGTAGGAAGGTTCTGGGCAGGGATGGGGACATCGGGGGATAGAAGGCATCTGTGGTCGATATTAGGATAGAGTTATAGCATTACGATGAGAGATGGAAGAAACGTGACAAAGGCTGGCCCTGTGTGGCCATACCCAGTGGTACTCCCATGAGGCAGCAGCCATAGCCAGACGTCAGGATATGGGGAAGAAGGTGTGACAGAGATGCAGATGCCCAGGGGTCGTGAGGATGTCAACCTAATCTCAGGTAGTGTCCTGATGCTGCAAAACATTGCTATGTGACACAGGATGCACCAGGTGCAATGTTGTATTGCAACATACATCATATTGTATAGGGCGCAACAGGGGGTTACAATAGAACTCAGGATGCACCAGGTGCATTGGGCACACAAGATATATGGTGTGCATCAGGACATGATGCCCATACGTCAGATGCAGGCTTTTATTTTGCTGATGTTGTAAATGTCATTTTCTTAGAATGCTAGAATAGGGATTTCAAGTTATGTTCATAGTTCCACTGTAAGGAATCAAAGTATGGCAGGATCTTCAGGGAGGCAGCATTGGGTGTGTAGGCCATTCTAGCTATATCAAAACATTTCCCAACAGATGCTCTCTAGTGAGATACCCAAGACCTTGTAAAAATCTATCATATCGGAAATGTCATCATGATGCACCTTCAGGATCCTACGATTGGTAACTGATCTAGATATGGAATTCATATTATCTAAATACTCTATGACATCAGCAGGGAGATCCACCCTATAACATGGAATAGAATCTAGGTTCAAAAGTCTCATTTGGATCCCATGCTGGTAACTATAGGTGTGCAGGATCTGTCTTATGGCATCATTTTTATTTGAATCCTGCCACCTTTTCTTGATTTTTCCCTTATGCATGAACTTACCAAAGTGCATGGAATACATCTGAATTTTGCCAAACTGATATATGTGACTGAGAAAATGTCTTAGTAGATGCAGCTTAATGAAGTTGAAATAAGATTCCATATGGATTTGTTGTATATGTTGGTGGATCTCTTCTTCACAATCCTGCTCCTGTACCTGACTCTTGTTGAATTTCACAACACATTGCTTTACTCATATTCTCTGATGTTATAGGTCCCTTGACTGCTTGTCAACCTTTGTCTATGTCTTCTTCAATAGTCAAAACTCTAAGGAGATATCTTTTGTATCTTGAAAATAATTTAGATATTGTTCCATATAATTCAAGGTCACAGGTGTATAGCTTCGATATTGGGACATCAAAGTGAAATCGAGTAATGACCTGATGCAGGAGAGTCTACCTTTGAATGGCAAGACTTGTGTAGTCTCAGGCTACCTCAATGCAACAACAAGAACTCTCAAAAGACAACACCTCATGTTCCTTATTTTCTTTCCTTGCCACTGCCTAACCTCATGGTATACTTTTTTGGATGTAAAGAATCCTGGGTATGGTGGTAAAGCCTTTCAGGTATCATCCAAAGCCTGCAGTCAACTACGTTTCTTGAGGAATCCCTGAACCCAGTCTATCATATACTTGAATAGTCCCAAATAAACTATATGGAGCAAATCTAGCTTGTGCAGATTGAGTGCTGAAACCTATTGAAGACCATGAAAAACATTCCATCCCATCTTGATACCAAGTGCATCAAGTGGGGTAGTTATGTCCCCCAACTCAGAGTCAGTTGACCAAGGCTCATTTTCTTGTTCAAGATATTTTCTGTGGTATAATCTGACATCTGATATGTCTCCCGTGTATCGGTTCCTAATGCATCAGCAGTCACCTCACACTTTTTGACAGGCATTAGATTTTACTCTGTGTAGTGCAATGTTTTTCATATAGTCCATAACCTATGAAGACAAGATAGGGAAGCACCGCCAGACCATCTATTCTGTACAGTCAATTGAGATACCATCAAGTGACACATCTTGTAAGAGTGACAGTATGAGTTCAAATATGCCTTGTAGTGTATCGGCATTGATTTGTCTCTGCAGGTTGTCTGCTGAAGAGGACTATAGGAACTTTGTTGGGACAAGTAATAGTACAAGAAGAAGAAGTGTCATTGATCCAAGTCTGTTATGCCTAGTTTACTGGAGATTTCTGGTCGCAATATAGACAGGCCATGCTTTCTTGTCACCCAAAAAGTTGGTAAGATGTATCTGATCAGACATTCTAATTATTCGAACCAGAGTTGCACCACATGGAAGTGTATTCTATAAACAGTTAGCCAGTACCCTGATGAAGGAGGTTGCAAAGCAGGTTGTACAGTACTTAAACATCTGACCACCAGTCTGCCATATGCTTTTCAGCATATATCTTATGTCTATTCTAGTCATATTCAGGCTGCAGTGTGTAGACCAAGTCATACCTTTATGCTATCTGTGAAAGAAGGTATCTGACACAGCCAAAAATATTCCAATAGAAGAAATGCTGCATTCTCTTGCCATCGTTAACTTCACCTTTGAACCATTGTAGATAAGGACTGTAGGGGTCCAATGTTCACACATGATTCTCCAACATGTCCATTGAACTATCACTGACTGATGCAGAACTACCCAGACTGCTGGCAAAGAATTCATTGATTTGAGACTTTGAGACTTGGCTCTGAATGAACCAAGATGCCAGTTGGAAATCATGAGCATTGGTAAATGGAGCCTATGGATCCTGGCACAAAGTATGGTGCTCATCCTCAAAACTACTCACATCTCCAATCACTTCGCCAGTGCCTGGGTAATGCAATTATCTGTTGGCCATCACTGAGGTGTTGTGGTTGAGTACTTCAGCATCAGATTCATGTGTGATGTCATCATTCAATGCACTAGCATCACATCCAGTGGGGTCCAGATTACATTCATAGTCTGAATCTGGCTATTTGTTCTGGCCATTTAATTACTGGTCAAGCAATAGATCTGTTTCAGTATTATTAATAGGACTCATGTAAGGAGCATCTCATATACTAGAGTCAGGTACAATGTTCAGATTTGTATGGGTAGTTCATAGTGGTTTCTCATATGTACCTGCCTGCATGTACCTTCAGTGACAAAATAGACACTTGACAGCCATGGTGAAAATCTGTCAAGTTGATCTCGAGGGTCCTCTATATATTATGAGGTGCAGGAGTAGAGTTACTGGTACCTGCCTTGGTCTGACACCTGAAAACATGGTGCAGCAAGGGCCCATGAATAGTTGAAACCAAGCAGAGTCATGAACCAGTCCAGAACCTTGCAAATTGGATTAGCTTGCAACTGTGGATGCCTGCCATTAAACCTACAGGAAAGTGAAAGCACTGTTTCAAATCAAATACACAAAGCCCCGCCCCATCAAACTGTCCTAATACTACAATTATCATACAGTCAAGTCACCCTGGTCTAGGTGTAGCTCCATTATGATATTGATGAGTCACGTAAATAGGGGAAAGCACTCATCGTTATAATTATTCCAGAGATTCCAAAAGTGATTGGGTAATAGCTCAGCAGTAGACTGCATTGTATTGTATTGTGGTCTGTCAATAGCCCCAAGAAGCAACCTCTTAAGCTGTGTGATATTCTGAAATGAGGCAAGCAGTTCTTGTAGGTCTCCGTGTGTATTTGAACTGACATTATTGGTATCCTTAGTCAAAATGGGTCCTAGGACCTCATCTCCCTGTTGTGCCCAAATGCTCTAACAGAACACCCTACAGTGCGAGTTCAGATAGGCATAGTGCTTTGGGTTTTCCAGGAGCAAATCCTCAGTATGATTGTACCTTATGCTGCTGGGAAGCCTTAGAGGCTGAATCTCACAGTACATGGTAATGTTATCTGTAGCCTGCTTCACAATCCTTGCCCCAACCTGCTCATTATAGATGATAGAGGCTGGATTGGTAAATACAATAAGAAGGCAGTGATAGTGGCAATCGCAGGCCATATATAATTTTCCTGCACCAATGTTCACTTACTAATAGGAGGCACTGAGTACATCACATTGGTTCAGAGATAGTGCTTGCAGGCTAGCTAGGTGTGGACGGGAATTGTGCATCTCAATATCTATATTGAGGAAGACTTTCATAATGTTTCCTAAAGATGTATTATTTGAGTATTTCACAACATATACTACATACCTGCTATTGCATAATTTGCTTGCACTGAATATTGTAGAATACCTTCTCATCCTTCTCCTTTACCTCCTCACAGGCTGCCTAGTCCTCCCAGGTCAGGGACCTTCCCTTATCAAATCATCCTTCTATTTTGCTATCAGTTCTTAGCCTGAGCCTTGGTTGCTTGTCTTTGGACTGAGAGAGCTTTATTGAGGCAGACTACCCATCGACACAAGACTTCACCATAGGATAAAGTGTGGTATCAATTGTTACCATCCCCTTGCTCCCAGGCCTTTGCCTTATACTAGTGGGTATTTTGTGACAGGCAAGTTGCATTAGGTTTCCCAGTTTGCCATTGTTGGTATCATGCTGGGGGAGTTGAGAAAGATGTAGCATGGTATGGTATATTTAGAACCATAGAGTACAAGGTGGCCTGTTGAGAATAGAGTCAGTTCTAGTATCATGATTACCTGCACAGAGTAGAGGCTCCACAAACAGATCTAAGCCAATTGAAATGCCAATTCTCGTGACCTGAGAAAACTCACAACATGGTCCCAAAGGTATACCAGCAGTGAAGTCCTATATAGAGAGATGTACACTGGTTTGTAACTTTCTCCCTCTGCTGCCCCTTAGTGGTTGGTCAGAAATAAGTTTCATAGAGGTTATTCCAAGAGGCTGGTGCATATAGAAATTGCAATAACTTAATGTAATAGTTTGGTGGTGGGAGGATGTAGCTCGAGTAGAGACCTGTAGAAGAGAATATGTGGTAGAAAGCTTGGAGGTACACTGGAGAAGGTGCGAGGATCAGGGTATGAGTACTGGTATTGTGACTATCATGCCATGGGACATCATGTTGTTGCAACTGTGATGCTATGGGATGTTATGCTGTCATGATGATGATGTGGTAGGACATTATGCAGTCATGATGCCAAGCAGCGTTGGTAATATAGAAATATTACCAACACCTTTTGGTATCATGATAATGGTTTAGTGAAGATAAGAAGTTTGTATAGTTTTCTTGTATTGTATATAATGCATCATGTCTAATACACCAGGCTCTGGGAGGGGTGCAGGATCACTGACTATCACTCGTTATTGAAGCAAAAGATGTGCTTGCAAAATTGTGTTTTCAGAGTGTTCAATATTATATTTGTATTAATCTAAGCCTTTTCAACTACGATTGGACTCAAGACTCTAGTGTGAACAAATTAGACGAAATGAGGGTGTTGCTAAGATGGGTGGCTTAATAAAATCTAGCCATGAACAGTATCTGTTAATGACACTATTAGTGCTACAGTATTCTTGCATTGCCTAACTAGCAATATAAGTGTCTGAAATCATCTCCTGGTATTGACTCAACATAGGTGAACACCTGAGACACTGAATTCAAGTAATCTAACCTACTTGTGCATGAATATTAGTGATGAGACTGACAGGGGTTGTAGTGTGGCCATTCATGACCAACTTCAAAGCCCAGTCTGTCTCATCACTAAGATCCATACTCTAGTAAACAATCAACTCAGATTGTTAGCCAATGCTAGGTGCTACACCAGATGCCAAAGCAAGTTGGCTGTATGCTATTACTATTATCACATACTGTAGTCTACTGTACTGTGCCAAGGACTCGAGATCGAAATGGCAAGTAATGAGAGACACCAAAGCAAGGGCGTCAAATGGCATCATTAGTATCACATACCAGGCACTCAAGATCAAAACATCTACCAACAGGAGATGCCAGAGACAACAATGGGTATTATTAGTAGCTAACAAGTACAGGGTAAGAACTACTAGCTAAACCCTGCAAACAAATCCCAAAATGTGAAACAAACATAAAACCCACAATCAGATAGCGAAAAAAGCGAAAAAAAGAATAATAAGAAAGTTCTACCTAAGAAAAAGTAAAATCTACAGCTGTAGACAATTATTTTGGGGTGTTACAGATGCTTGTACCTCGACAGGGCACAGGATAGAATGAATGAGCTCAAGGAACCATTGTGGGAGCCAAGGGGTTAGAGCCAACTAAAGATGCTGGTGGTGCAGGGGGTGTTATAGATACCAGTAGTACCATTGGTACATTGGGGAAGGGGAGCTGTCCAGGTCCCCATCAAACCAACCATGGTTGGTTGGCTGCAATGGAGTCAGGAACTCTGCCAACCAGGGCTGCTCTCTGACAAGAAAAAGCATCATTCAATTCTTGTTCATGTCTGAGTACCTGGAAGGCTGGTGTTACCTGGGGGTGAGGAGTCCTGACCCATTGAAGAGCTCACTTCCTCAACTGGTTCTTCATCTTATGTTGGTGATTAGCTGAGTTAACTGAATCAAGGTTAGGTTAGAAACTTACATCACCAATCACGATTAGTGAGTTGTTGGAGTTTACCTCAGACTCATCCTTTTCATTATCCTCCACCACCAAATCTTCCTCCTCCTCCACCTTAGTTTTCTCTACTACTATGACCTCCCCAACATCTTCGGCCAGCCTATAGTGATCCTAGACCATGCAGTCGAAAAAAGAGTAATTGCCATAGGCCAGGTTGGGGGTCTGGTCTTCTTTGTCTACCTCACCCAGACGTAACTGCAGGACCATTATTGTGATACCAGGAGGTGTCGATAACATATATTTCTGTATTATGGACACCTCTTGGCAGCAGAGCAGTATCTCATCCCCAGCATCGCCACAACAGTATGGCAAAAAGACAATTTTTGTTCCATATTCCAAAGATAATTGTATAGCAATCATGGTATAAAAATATTTATTGTATGTAGAAAAAAAATCACCTTTTGGCCATACTATTGTCATCATACCAAGAGGCATCGATAATATATATTTAAGTGTTATCGATACCTCTTGGCAGCCAAGCAGCATGACATCGCCAATATGACAATAACAGTAAGGTGAAATGCCTTTTTGATTTTTATATTAAAAAGATATTTCTATAACATAATAGGTATAGAAATATCTTTTCAATGTAAAAATAAAATTGGCTCATGGTCATACTATTGTCATGATACCAAAAGATATCAATAACATATATTTCTGTGTTATCAACACCTCTTGGTAGTACAGCTGCCCAATGTCCCCAGCATTGCCATAGCTGTACTGTAAAAAGCCAATTATAGTTACATATTCAAAAGATATTTGTACACCTATCATGGTATGCAAATATCTTTTGAATACATAAATAAAATCAGTTTTTGGCCATACTGTTGTTGCGATACTAAGATCCATCAATAATATATATGTTGGTGCAATTGAGACCTCTTGGCAGCTGAGCAGCATGACATCCCTGGCATCACAACAACAGTATAGTGAAAAGCCAATTTTTATTGTATATTGAAATGATATTTCTATACCTATCATGGTATAGAAATATCTTTTGAATATAAAAATATGATTGGCTTTTGACCATAATGATATTGCGATACCATGAGGCATGGATAACATATATTTCAGTGTTATCGATACTTCATGGCAGCATTGCCATATGATGTCCCCAGCATCACCTCAACTGTTTGGCAAAAAGCTCATTTTACTTGTATATTGAAATGATATTTCTATATAATGATATGTATACAAATATCTCTTGAATATACAAATAAAATTAGCTTTTGGCCATACTGTTGTTGCGATACCAAGAGGTATTGATAACATATATTTCTGTGTTATCAATACCTCTTGGCAGTACAGCCATATGATATCTCCAGCATTGCCACAACAGTACAGCCATAAGCTGATTTTAGTGGTATATTCAAATGATATTTCTATATCATAATAGGTATAGTAATATCTTTTGAATATAGAAATAAAATTGGCTTTTGGCCATACTGTAGGTGCAATACTATCTTATTTGCATATATAAAATAGTGTTATGATATGTAGAGATGTCATACAGTGACATATACTTCTATAGTCATCAATCATGATAGTTGTTGATATATATCACTGTACAACATCTCTACATATCATGATACTATTTTATATATGCAAAATAATTTTCCCACACTGTAGATTCTATTTTTTCTTAGGGAGAATTTTATTAGTCACTTTTTTCTTTTTTGCCATCTGATTTCAGAAGTTTGGCTTTATTTTTATTTCCAATTGTAGGATTTATTTACTAGGTTTAGCTAGTAGTTCTTAGCCTGTACTTGTTAGCTACTAATGATATCAATTGACACCTCCAGTATCTCCTATGGCTAGATGTTTCAATCTCAAGTGCCTGGTATATGATACTAATGATACCATTGAATGCCCTTGCTTTGGCATCTCTCATTGCTGACTATTTTGATCTTGAGTGCCTGGTATAGTACAGTAGACTACAATATATGATAATAGTAATAGCATTCAGCCCCCTTGCTTTGGCATCTAGTGTGTCACCCAGTATTGGCTGACCATCTTAGTTGATTAACTACTATAGTATTGACGTTAGTAATGAGATCAACTGGGCTTTGAAGTTGGTCAGGAATGGTCAGGCTACAACCCCTGTCTATCTCATCACTAACCTCTATGCCTGAATAGGTTGGATTGCTTGAATTCAGCTATTCAGGTGTTCAGCTGTATTGACTCAATGCCACCAGATGATTTCAGACACTTCAAGTGCTAGTTATACCATGCGAGAATACTGTAGTGCTAATAGTGTTGGTAAATAATCCCATTTGTGGCTAGATTTTATTAAGCTACCCACCCTAACAACACTGTCATTTCATCTAATTTTTTCATGTTGGTATCTTTAGTCCAATCATAGTGCAAAATGCTTAGATTATTATAGGAATAATGTTGAAGATTCTGAAAATGCTATTTTGGAGGCAAATATTTTACTTCAATAATAAGTAATAGTCAGTGATCATGTGAGCACCCTCCCCCCCCCTTGGGAGTTACATGTATAAGACCTGATGTGTTGTATACAACACAAGAAAACTATACGAACTTCTCATCTTCACCAAACTGTGCTTGAGATACCTACGATTTTACTCCAGCCTGAATCCTAACTTACCTTACTCTAACTAACCTATTACAACATGAATAAGCAACAGGCCAATACACACAGTCACCCAGTAGCCCAAGTGGGGAATCTATACAGAGGTAGATATGATGTAAAACCCAGTACCACAGGATCAGGAAAAGGGAGATCCAGAATACATCAACATGAATCTCATGATGTGTTCACAAGTCAGGATCCCTCTCCACCCTTAGTTACAAGCCTATTGGAAGAGCACTGAAGTGAACAGGGAAGGCACAATGCCAACCATAGTGCATGCAGAACCTGGAACTGAACCGAATGATCAGCCAAATACCCCAGCAGTACATCTCTTGGATGATTGTAGTGATGAATACCAAATCTCACATGGACTAGATGAAACAGTATCAGACACCGAACCTGATGGAGAAGGCATCAATATTGCAGATATCCCCAAATCAAGATATGATCATGGCTCACAAGTAGCTAAGAGAAAAGGGGACAATCGGGTGAGAACTATACACATTTCGATCACATCAAGGTCTCAGGAGATAGGCACTGCTCGGTATATGACCACAGATCCTGGATGCTTAATTCAGCAGAGAGCCTATAGTCCTTCAATGTTCCCATTATCTAACAATGCTCAGTTATTGTCCCCACTGAGTAACCTACATGCTCCTGCATTAGGAACCTTGATCTCTACTGCAGCTCCTCTCACTCAGCGAAATATAGTGACCAGTGTGGAAAAGTACATAATAGATGATGCGAAGACTCTGATTCTGCAGTACACCGTGTTTGAGCAGCCACTTTTGAATGTTGTTGCTCTGATGCCTCCAGTGCAAAAGGTTTGCAATACCATGCTTACTAATATTGCAGAGACTGAAAACATCGAACCTTCAGAGTAGTGCATAAGTTTGGTAAGTGGACTCAGGCAGATATAACAGAACACAGAATGCAATATTAACCTAGAAAGATATACTAAAAACACTCAGTGGTACAATCCCAGTTTGTACATGAGTTAAAGAAAGAAATTGGGGAGTTATATACTCTGCTGGATGATCCCACACCTATGGAATGCAGAGTCGATTATGTGCTGGAATAGCACAGTTTTATGTATGACCCGAGAGGGTACAATGTTTGTCTCTGACAGATGCCTACCATATAGTGACCACTACTGACTATACTTGAATGTAATCTAGGTCCTGACATCATAATTCCTTGCACCGTATATTCCTGAGGAGATTTTTCTTAAGTACTTTGTAGGGACAAAGATGCAAGGTATTGTGGATCTTAAGTTTTTTGTGTGCATCAATACAACAATGAGCTGCTTGACATACACCATAATCTGTCATTCACTGCATGCATGTCAAATGGGGATATAACAGAAGTCCAGGGACTTCAAGCATGAGGCAGCTGGGGTGAGTCTCTGAATCATCTAACTATTCATTTGTAACTGGGGTGACTAACCTGTTACCAAACATATAAGACCATTTTAACTGTCAAAAAGAAACTGATGGTAAGTGCCCACATAGGATCCAGGATATGATTGTGTAAAATATTTGAGAAACAATCGATAAGAGTGTTGGGCAAGTTCATGGAGTGCAGCAGGGTGTCATGAAGGATATGATGATGATTGGGAAGCCATAATCACTGACCTCAAGAGTCAGATATCCAACTACACTTCTACTCAGCCTGTACTATGACATACTAATCACTAGAACCTGAACATAGTGGGATATCAGGAACATCCAAATCCGTCACATGAAACTGAGAGCTAGTTTGACTTGAGCTAGATGTCAGTAGCCTGAGAGCATCAGTTACAAGGTCAGGTCCTCTGAGTCAAGATGATTGAGAGGAAGCACAAGCAGCACCAGCAGAGATCTGTTCTCTATCTCGTGGGGTCTCATTGAGTCTTGTGCATTGTCAGGAAGTGCCAGCACCACCAGCAGGGATCCCTTCTCTATCTTGGTAGATCTCCTTGAGCCTTGGGGACTCTCAGGAAGTGCAAGGAGTACCAGTGGAGATGTCATTATAAGTTGGACAATGACAAGTGGTGGAGTAGGACCATCACCAAGGGTAATCAAGGGAAATTAAGAACATGTAAAGATTATCAGAAATAGATTTAATTTAGCTTACTATGAAGACACTACAATAGAAACCAAAGAATGTAGTGCAAAAGAATAATCAAAGCGATATTTACCATAGAATCTATGAAAAGCAGCTATCTGGAGGATGTCCGTGCTATCACAATGTAGTATATTGGATATCAGGAGGAACTAGTGAAGAATGTACAATACTGGTTACAACATGCAGATAGCATCAGGGGTAATTTACCACACTTCAGAAGGTATCCTGAGGAGGTCCAGACATGAAGTAGTAGCATCAAGATAAGACGTCGCAGTGAAGGTGAAATCTGGATGCATCATGTATGCAGGCAGGAATTCAGATGAGAGGAGCTTTACATAGATTAAATCTGGATAGAAAAGCCTGATGATAGGTGGTACCAGCATGCATATTGTGAGTATCGTAGAATCTGATGCATATAGGTGAGGATGCGATGTCAGGGTGGGAGACGCAAGAATTAGGTGTCACCACTATGTAAGAGCTGATGATCAAGTAACATCAGGACACAATAAGCTAGGATCAGATGGTGTTAGGATGCAACACCCAAAAATTAGACATTGTTAGGTTGCAATACCCAAGGATTAGATGTTGTTAGGATGCAAGAGCACAGAATCAGACATTGTCAGAGTGCACCTAGCATAGAAGTCTATGTCTGGATACTATCAGGATGCACTAGGTGTATGACTCGATATCAGGATGTGATGTCTGTTCTACAGTATGTCCTGGTTAATAGTTATCATTATAGGCACTCTGTGCATCAGACACACAGGACATCCCAGGTACAAGATAATATTTTTGCTGATGCCGCAATCCTGTGTTTGAGTTTGCACACATTATAGATAAAACCTCCAGTTACCATCCTGCATCAGCTCCATATGAGTATTCCCATTGTAGATATTATTGCCTTTGATTCCTAACCTCTGTGAGTCCTGATGTTGTATACTTGTCCTGATCACTCAGGTGGAACTGGTCTGACTATGTAATTTCTACCTTCATTTGTTACTATCCAGACCTGGCACATGGTATGTGTTTGTTTCCATGTCATAAGCTATGATATGGAGTTTATTGTTTTTTACACAAAATGATCACATATTTAATTGACTGTAATATTCTTCCCATAGGCTGTAGTAATTATAACACAATGAATTTATTTACATTTACTTATCTGTATATCTCATATTGCTGTCACACTATTCATCACATTGCATATATACTACATCTTGCAAACCTATAGCCCACATCACTGGACATTCTCATTTCCTCTACTCTACCATCATGTGCTAGGTCTAATTCCAAACATCTAGACAACTCGACAGTCATCAGTAAATCTCATAGAATGTCCTGTAATCAATCCTGCTATTTACAAACTATCAATGATTGGATTCAGGGATCAGATATCCTAGGCTGATCATTGTCACAATGTTAACAATTATGAAATTATGTCCTATATCCCTCATTGGTAGCTGAATAGTTGTGAGACTACATACCTCTGATAGGCATCCCCTGTTGATTGCACTGAATATTAGAACTACAGCAAGTCTTTGGAAATAATCAAGGTGTATTATATTGTGAACCTTAATAAGTACTCTAAGTTTCCCAAGGAGATAGCCCTTTAGTATCACATGCATGTGCTCTATACACACTTGTACTCAAACTCAATTTTGATGAATACTCTTGGCCCAGAATGCCCATTCACCTCTGGACTGTGCTTGATGGATATTATATGCATTTGTCTCTTGAAAGTCTAAAACAGACATTTTGAGTTATATTAGATCAATTCGAAGCAATCATAGTATCTCAAGGTCAGCATGAATATGTGACTCTATAGATAAGGTGTACTAGCTATACTTTTCTATTCTTCAGTAAAAGGTATCCTAAAGGCTACCTATGGCTTTGCACAGATTGGTTGTACTTAAAACATTGGTACATCTTCCCTTCAAGACCTTCTGTCTTGTACTAGCTAGTTTAGACCTCAGGTCTAAATGTTCTAAAACCTCATTTGGTAGATCTCCTGTATGATATCAGACTGTGTCAAGGTTCAAAAGTCCTATTTCAATCAAGTGCTATTAGATATAGCTGTATAAGATCTGTTGCATGGTGTCTATCTGATTCAAATGATGCTATTCTCCCTTGATTTGTTCCTTGTAATCTATCTTACTAATGTTTGCAGAGTATATCTGGCTGTTACCAAACAGCTGTATATGATCTCCGAAGTAGCCTACGAAATGCATCTCAACAAAGTTCAAATAGCATTCCCTTTAGATCAATTCAAGAGATTTATCATTCTCTTCCACACAATACTGCTCTTGTATCCACTACTGTCATTATTTCCTCAGTACTTTCAATTTGTCCACCTCAGTTCTTGGCTCTTGTAGCACTCTCAGCTGGTTCTGTGCTTTCACTAACATCGATTTTGATATCTGACATTGCAAGAAAATAGCCTTTGTAGTCAGAGGTTCTGTGAGATATTAGTCTATATTCTATACATCAGTAAAAAAAAAAAAGATCGCATCTAGTGCAAGTGCCCTGTATCCTGATAATGCCTAATTGAAACTTGCACCCAGTGTATCAGGTGCATCCTGAGTATTGCTGTGGTCTTCAGTTGTGTCCAGTACATCCTGAGTGTAGAAGTGACACTCAGTTGCATACTGAGTTTGGACATTACATTTGGTTGCACTCAGTGCATCCTGAGTTTGGATCCAATACTCAGTCACCCTCAGAGTTAGAATGCAATAATTGGTTGTAGGCTGTATAACTAGAGATTAGATGTGATACCTGGTTGAGTCTAAATTTCCAAATCTTTACTAAAGTATATTACAATATACCCTGCATGTCAGACTAAGTAGATACAAACAACATATTAGTCACTATTCTTGACCCTTAAACTAGATCAGGAATGGGAAAAAAGGAGAAAAGACAAATAATCCAGTTTTCTATTTTAGTCATAAAACTATCAAGTTAGAGAAAATCACACTTGGATTCAGTGCAAATATCAGTAATAGTTGTGACATAGTAGCTAACTGAGCATGTTATTATTATTTCCACACTAGTATATATTTCTTCTTTCTTATTTACATTTACTTCTACAAACTACATCTACTTGTGATAATTTGCAGCAAGATTTGAAGCCACAGTTGTCAAGAATGATGAGATAGTCTGTTAGAGAAACAGCCAGTACTGGTAAAAGAATACGAACAGGAAAGACTGATACCAAGATCATGCCCAGATTCCAATGTCACAACAACAATGTGATATTGCAATGTTGGGATGTGAACCTGACACTGGCATGACATTGCTAGATGATCCCCAATATTGTAAAGTGATCCAGAATCTGCTCCACACCCATATTCTGACACATCTAGTCATGTCCCCCTGATACCAGTCACTATGAAGGTCCTGACACTGGCAGTTATACAAATGAATGATTCTTTACAATTATGCTGAGTTTAAAGGGAGGTATCTCCATGGTTGGTCATTAGATCTTGAGTCTCTTAATTCATCCTAGATCCTCATGATTCTAGCTTTCGAATGCATTCTTCCATGCTGACCTGGAATCATTCTCCATAAATCTTGAGCTTATTATGTAAATGAATTATTCTGTACTATTGTGCTGACTTCAAAGGTAGGTGCCTCCACAGTCTCATATTAGATCTCGAATCTCTCTATGGCTTCATGGTCCCCTCTATGCCAGATTTCAAATGCATGCTTCTATGCCCAGCTGGCATTGTTCCCAATCATTGTTGAGACTATTATGCAAATAAATTATTCCATACAATTGTGCTGGCTTAAAAGTTAGGTATCTCCATAGTCTGACATCGGATCTTGAATATCTCAATAGCTCCGGCATCTCCTCGATGCCAGCCTTCCAATGCAACCTTCCATACTGAGCTGACATTATTACCTGTCAATCTCAAGACTGTTATACAAATGAATTATTTATATAACATTGTGCTAACATCAATAGCATGTAGCTGCATTGTCCATTGTCAGATCTGTATTTCTCATTGTATATGAGCTGTAAATATTAAATAAGATAGATAAGACAATTTTTATTTTTCAAAAAATATCTTGTGACCTAACTTAGGTCCTATGTATGGGTCACATATCTGGTATTTGTAGCCTCATGAACATCCTGTAATACACCTGTCATCTGGATGGAATAGCACTGCACCAAAAGTTATTATAATATATTAGTTAAGTATCTGACATTATTAGAATGTAAATACCATCCATCAGAGGTTGTTGGGATATAACTGACCTATATCAGATGTTGTCAGAGTGTACCTGGCACAGGGGTCCATGTCCAAGTGCTATCAGGACATACCAGGTGCATGACTCAATGTCCTGGCACTAACATGCTTAGACATCAACTCCTGCTTAACAGTTATCTTTATGTGTAGCCTGTGCATCAGATGCTGTGGGTGTACTAGATACCAGAAATTGTTTTTGCTGATGTACTACACTATTAGTACTTACTTCATTTTTATTTTATTGAAACTATAATCATTATAATATGCAATGTACAAGTAACTTTATTAAGAACTTTTATGTATATATATACTGTTACTATTAAAATAATAATATTCAAAATATCTAGTATATAGGAGAATTGAACTCTGCATTTACTATAATAATTACCTTGATAACAATAGGTATTTCACAATGCAACAGTTTAGGTACACCTTTTAAACACTTTGCACTAAAAAGTGTTTTTGGGTAGGTTATGTGCCTTCAAATTTGTCTGACTTTAAATCACTCTTGCTCTTTCAGTTCTGGTTTAATTTAGACAATTTATTTTCCAAGTTAATAGAATTAAGTACTGCTAATTTCACTCTATTGCAGTAAAATATTACCCTGAAATGAAGTTTGAACTGAATGTCTTTTTGCTTTTTCCCCAGATTGGTCCAAAATACAGTCTACTTTTATAATCTCCAACAATTTCCTACAAGGCTACTCAATTACCAAATTCAAAGGAGAAACATACACATTTCACTTCATCTCCTGAAATTATATTTGTCTCATACAGGACTTGAAATCTTAATATAGCTAAAGGGTATCATGTTTTGCTTCTTAGTACTCTAATACTGTAGGTAATCATACTTCTCTAATATAGATAATTATTATGAACATGTTTTGGAGTTCCTTTATTAAAATGAGTTAATAGCTTCTACTTCTTACAATCTTCCTATTTTCCACATATGACTCCTCCTTTCTGCTGTATAGTGGTTTTTGTTTTGGTTTAGGAAAGTGAATAAGGTGATGGTAAGAAGTAAATAAATGATATAATTTAGACCAATGATATCAGGAGAAAGATGAGATACTGGTAACATATTATAGGTTTTGTATAAATATATAAAATGATAGTGGGTGAGAATAGATAGCATTTATGAGGTATAGATATGAATTTTAAGTCTTTTTTTTGAGTATTATAGAAGGTGTTCTAGTGGACAAGTGATTTTTAACAATTCAGGTTTCTGGGACTATAGATACCTTGTTCTTTTGTGATTGCCAATCTGTAACATGTGTACATGTTCTGCAAACTGTATACAAGTTACACTTATATTTTCTTTATTATGTTATTTCATTTGTTCTTACTGCGGTTGATTGATTGATTATTTCACTATGAGTATTCTTTGGATTCCAGTAACCTATTTCTGATTGCATTGGTTATGCTTTTATAGTAGCAAAGCTTTACCCTTGGGATTCCAAGGGAAGGAATGATCATATATACTAGCAGTAGAGATAAAGCTGGAGTGAAGAATTGCCATAGACTTTCATGATTCTGGTAGGATCACAAGATTCCAGTAGTGTGCACCTACAAGTAATGACAGTAGTTGAGGGTTTTCAGGAAGCTGTACCTTAGGTAGAGGAAATCATGTATTTAAGATAGACTTCTTGACTAGCAGGGACTGCCAGACTTCAGACAGAACCTAGATAAGAAATATACCTAGTTGAATAGTGATTCTATTAAGCCTTTTCCCATTCATTTCTTCAAGGATCTTCTTGTCTTTAACTCTTTACTCTCCCTGTGGAATCCAATGCTAGCTGGCATAATACTGATACCTATTGTACTTAGTTCATACAGGTTACCACCTGTTACATTTTTTTTACCTCAACAGGTAAGTTAAACCTCTGCAGATACTTATATGTTCTCAGCAATGAGAACACCAGGTAGGATTGATTACCCTTCCTGTATGTTGATGACTGGTTAGAAGCAAGAGTAGCTGAGAAAGATACCTCCAGCTTAGGTGCTATATTCGAAATTTTCTGAACAAAGAAGTGACTGAGGTGCCTGATCCAGAAGGATATCTAGATCACCTCACAGGTTAGGGTTATCTCAGAACCCTTTAGAGATAGAATGCAATTTAGACTCAGAAGCTGAAGCTTCAGTACAAGCTGAAAACACCCTACAACTAGAAGATTTGATATGGACACAGAGGAGGACCTCACTGCAAAACAGAGCCTCCAGTCAGTAGTAAGAAGCTACAGTTCAGGGACCCAACACAGATTCAGAAGCCTTTTTTTTAGGAATAGCTTGTGGGTGCTGAGTTCAATATTAGTTAGCCAGCCAGGCAGCAAGCTAGGTAGCAGTTCAGTCAGCATCTAGGGAGTAAACACCACCTGCAGGAACATTTTCAGAATTACCAGCCAAATCAGCTAAACCTGAAACACTTAAAGGAAAACCTCAGGGTAAATAAGCTGTAGGTTCACAACCTTCAGAAGATCCAGCATTACTACTAGATGGAACAGGAATGGGTAACATAGCAGAAAAGCCTATGGGGGATGCTATTACAAACCCGGTATGGTTTGTAATGGTTTCACATGACATATAATTATATGTCATAGTATTTCATTTGTTAAAAAGTTTTTCACATGACTCAGTTGAGTCATACGAGGATATGTTTTACACTATAACTCAAGTACGAGTCATAGGGTTTCACATGACTCACAGTTGTGAGTTATAGTTGTTTATGTTTGAATTTGATTGGTATATTGAGCATTGACTCATAGGTGCGCCTATGAGTCATAAGGACTAAGAGGCATGACTTCGTTTATACGAGTCATGAGGTTTCGCACATGACACCTTAAAGGTCATGGGACTTTCGCGCATGACCAAGTATGGTCATGAGGTTATATGTTACGCGAATGCATGAGTCACAATTGTGACTCATTTGATTTGTAAGCGGGTTGCTGGAAGAACTATATAAGAAGGTCAGTAGGACCTGATAGTTAGTTCTTCACGCAACCACCTAAGTTATTTCCTATCTTATAAGTTATCAATAAAACACCTTTACGCTCTTTACAACCAAAGACCAATCAACACGAAGAAGGGACAGAACGAATACTAGTTAATGCTATAAGGACTTAGTATTGGCAACGGTCAATATCTAAGACATAGCGTGAGAGAACTAGTATCAGAATTCTCGAAGGAAGGAGAATACAATAGGAGATAGGTAAGTACTATCCCTACAAGAAAGCTAACAATAGTGTCGTTACCTGTTGCAAGATATAAGAAAGGAGAGATCATATAGCGGATCGTAACAGATGCAGTACAAGGGCTAAAAATCAAAATCCCTCAACCATTGAAGTTCAGTGGGGAAGGAGATGACCTGAACCCAATATACTTAAGAAGTAGTTTAGAGAAGTAAAGAATTACCTCTCAAAGCATGATATCAGTGACAATACAGAAGATGTGGTTGATTACTATGGAGCCTATACTAAAAAGTGAGTATACAATGGATACATGATACTACTTGAGGAATGTGAAGATACACATAACCTTGAGACATTTCACAACCAATTCAAGCAATTCTTGGAAGTATGTACCCAGATAGACAACCTCTACCAGTAGTGGCAGGAGGTAGCACAAAGTATGAAAAGCAAACCAGCAAGGATATTGAACATTGTTGGAGAGCTAGTTGACTTGAGAGGTGCCCTCCTAAGAGAATGTGTATCAGAATACATACAAAGACAGCAGTTCCTAAACACACTAGATTCACAACTCCGAAAAAATATTGAACCCCAAATTAGGGAACAGATATATCGAACCAGATTGTACAGATTGCAGAAACATATGATGCTACTATGTACAAAACTGGAATCTATGGGGATAGCAGCAACTCCTCTACCAACAAGTCAAACAAACCAAAGAAAGAATATCAACCTGGCCAAGCAGTTAGAAGTAAAGCAATAGGTAAAGACAAGGTACTAGTAAAGAAGACAAGCTATGCAAAGATCAAGAAACCTAGCAAGAAGGAAATAGATCAATGGAAAAAGGAAGAAGCTTGCTTCTACTGTGGAGAAGGTGTACATATAGCAAATGAATAACCTAAGTAAGAATTCAAAACTAATGATGTCAGGATCACAGAGCATGATACCGACAGCAGTAATGAGGAATATGAGTTGGAAAGTGACTCAACCCAGGAGGTGGATGGAAAAGACACTAGACAGACTTATAAAATACCTGTTAGAATACCTAACAACTCTGGTACACCCTTCCAAGCTCTGCAATTTAATATAGTGATTAATGGGAAACAGGCAAGAGTTCTAGCAGATACAGGAACTATCAGTGGAAGCTTGGTAAGCAATCAATTTGTCACCACATATAACATCCCTTACTAGCCTTAGAAGTACTCACTCACTTTAAAAATGTAGTTAAAAAATCAAGATCAAGCAGTAACTATAATAGTATTGTTGATATTCAGATCAGGAGCTTAAAGATGAAGATACTGAGAGTTGAGATAATGGTCACCCTAGTGTTAGATTATGATGTCCTACTAAGCCTGAATGATCTTGTCAAGCTTAGAGCTATGATTGACTGCAGGCAAAACATTTTATACTTCCCTGACTACAAAGTAAGAGTAAACTTCATTGAATAGTCTACTCAACTAAGATCAGTGATGGTAAAGGCAGAAAAAGCACTGGATTTCCTTGCGAGGTTCCTTAATGTATTTGTTAAGGAAGTACCTACTACTATGCCACCAAGAAGACTCATAGACCACAGGATCCACCTGAAGGACTCCACTCTTCACCCAAAAATCCCAAACTACAAGATACCAGAAAAGCTCTTGCAGATATGCAAAGGATGGATCAAGAAACAATAGAAGCTAGAAGTTATTTATGGAGCCGAAGCACCTGGTGAGTCAAGCATGTTTATGCAAGGCAAATCAAAGGGTGGAATAAAGCTATTAGTAGATCTATAGTAAAGGAATCTAAATATAATTAAGGACCACTGACTGATACAAAACCAACAGGTAATAGTAGTCAATGCTGTTGGTAGAGTAAAATATAGAAGCAAGACCAACCTCAGTAATGTCTATTTTCAGACCAGAGTTCACCCAGATGATGAGGAATACAATACAATCAAGACAATCTTTGGAGCATTTGTATGTAGAGTAATGCTGCAAGGAGACACAAATGGCTCAGCTATATTTATGAGAGTTATTGAAGATACCATGTCAGATAAATTAGGTATTTTCATTTGGGTCTATATTGATAATATCATCGTATTAACTGAAACATACCAGGACCAGGTGGACCATATTGACACAGTCTGCAGGAAGCTAGAATAGGCAAAACTATACACAAATCCAAAAAAAAGTATCTTCTTTGCAAATGAACTGGATATATTGGACCATATAATTGATGAAAATGGCATACAGCTAGTGTAGGAAAGGATAAAAACTATTAAGAACTGTACTAGATCAAAAAATAAAAAGGAACCCCAATGATTTAATCAAATAGTTAATTATATCTCACAGTCCCTACCTCAAATCACCATCATTACTGCCCCACTTACAACCTAGACCAACAATTCAGAATGACTTCAAGTTTGTACTGACCTGTGGGAAGCTGGATTCCTGGTGGTTAAAAAGTCTGCAGAAGAATACCAGGTCTGGTAACTGATAAATTATTCTAAAACAGAGATGATACAGCTATTTACCAATACATCCCCTACCAGAACAGTTGCATGGGTGGGACAAGGAGCAACCAGAGAAGAGACTAGACCAGAAGCCTTCTATAGCTGAAAGTTAATACCCTCCCAAAGCAATTATCCCACATATCAACAGGAGACTCTTGCAATTATTGAGACAGTTAACCCTTTGCACACCTCTTGTTACACACCAAATTCACTATAGTTACAGACCATAAGAGTCTAACAAAACTAATGACTCAACAGAATCTAAGCAGCTGGCATCAAAGATGGTTAATTCATCTTAGTTGCTTCGAAATTTTCTATCTATTATATACCAGGAGCCACGATTTTCTTAGCAGATTACCTATTGAGGATTTATGAAGATGTATCTTCAGCTTATGATATAATCCTCCAAGATCCCACTTCCAAAAATCATGATACACAGATTAAGCCAGGCCCTACATCAGCAAAAAAGAATCTTGCATCTCATGCATGGGTATTGTGTCCTGACACAAGCTGCATTTCTCATGTGCCTGGTGTGTCTGGTGTATCTTGAGTTTCAATGTACCACTACATTGCACCTGGTGCATCCTGAGTTTGTGTGGGATACTCGGTTGCATCCTGAGTTGGGAAGCTACACTCAGTTCCACCTAGTGCATCCTGAGTTCTGCAGGGATGCTTGCTTGACTCCTGAGTTTAGATTAGACACTCGGTTGCATCCTGAGTTTGGAAGCTACACTCAGTTGCACCTAATGTATCCTGAGTTCTAAAGGGATGCTCCATAACCTCCTGAGTTTGGATTGGACACTCGGTTGCATCCTGAGTTTGGCAGGGATGCTCACTTGCCTTCTGAGTTTGGATTGTATATAAGGTTCCAGCCAGTCACATATTAGCCACTGACTGTGAAAGCTAAACCAAATTAGGCATGAAAAAAGGAGGAGACGCAAATAGTATATTATCTTGTCAAATTGGGTAGTGCTGGGGCAAGGTTTGATCACACAAGCACATAATTAACAATAGGTTAACAAAAGTTAAGGCTACTTAACAGGAGTTAACATGATCTCCTTTGCCCCTTTTTGTTAAATCGTAGACTCTATGGGGATTAGTTGTCTTGAAATGAAGATTAGAACCCTGTATAGAGATCCTTAATTTGATGAAATAATACAGTACACTGATATCTAAGTCTATTTCATTCTCATGACTCTGAAGGGAGTGAATATAACAGTTGCATTCATTGTAAAAACAAGTGATAGTTGTGATATCTTAGGTAATACAGCTTGTTATGTTTTCATACATGCATTTTCTGATCATTCTTTTTAGTTACACCTCCCACATCCTCCTGGCATCACTCTCCAACAAGTGATAGGCTGCTATGGAAATAGTCTTTGCTGGTGAATTTCTGATAACTTTGAAGACAGATATCTTGATGCTCAGCAATTCGCTCATGCCTGTCAGATATATTTCTGAATCCTCTCAATGCCAGCTTTCAAACGGCACCTCCCATGTCCTCCTGACATCAGTCTGTGCTAAGCTACTGACTGCTATGGAAATAATCTTTACCAGTAAATTTCTGCTAAATTTGAAGACAGATATCTCAATGCCTAGATATTTGCTCACACCCATCAAATGTATTTCTAAATCCCCTGAGTGCCAGCTTTCCAATGGTGCCTGCCACATCCTTCTGACATCTGTCCCTGCTGAGCTACAGGCTAATATGTAACTTGTCTTTACTGGTGAATTTTTGCTAAACCTGAGGACAGATATCTCAAGGCAGAGCCATTTGCTCATGCCTGTCAGACATGTTCCGGAATCCTCTCGCTGCCAGCTTTCCAATGGCACCTCTCACGTCCTCCTGGCATCACTCCTCACCGAGCTACAGGCTGCTCTAGGAATGGTCTTTACTGGTGAATTTCTGCTAATTCTGAAGACAGATATCTCAATGCCCAGCCATTCGCTTGTATCCATCAGACATGGTCCAGGTTCTCCTCGATGCCAGCTTTCCAATGGCGCCTCCCATATCCTGCTGGTCTTAGTCTCCATTGAGCTACAGGTTGCTATAAAATGGTCTTTACCAGTAAATATCTGTTAACCTTGAAGACAGATATCTCGACACCCAGGTATTTGCTTGCACCTGTCAGATACGTTCTGGAAGCCCCTCGATGCCAGCTTTCCAACGGCACCTGCCACAGCCTCCTTGCATCGGTTCCCGCCAAGCTATGAGCTGCTATAAAAAAGGTTTTTAATGGTAAATCTTTGCTAAATTTGAAGACAGATATCTTAACACCAGCCATTCGCCCACACCTATCAGACATGTTACGGAATCCCCTCAATGCTAGCCTTCCAACGGCACCTCCCATATCCTGCTGGCATTAGTCACCACTGAGCTATAGGCTGCTATGGAACTGTTCTTTACTGGTGAATTTCTGCTAACCTGGAAGACAGATATCTCGACACTCAGCCATTCGCTCACACCTGTCAGACATGTTCCGGAATTTCCTCGAATCTAGCCTTCCAACGGCACCTCCCATATCCTACTGGCATTAGTCTCTGCTGACCTATAGGCTGCTATAAAAGAGGTCTTTACTGGTGGATTTCTACTGAACTTGAAGACAGATATCTTGATGCCTAGCTATTCGCTCATGCCCATCAGATATGTTCCGGAATCTCTTTGATGTCAGCCTTCCAAGGGCACCTCCCACATCCTCCTGGCATCAGTTTCCACTAAGCTACAGGCTGCTATAGAAATAGTCTTTACGAGTGAATTTCTGCTAAATTTGATGACAGATATCTCGATGTTTAACCATTCGCTTGTGCCTGACAGACATGTTCCGGAATCTCCTCGATGCCAGTCTTCCAACAGCACCTCCCATATCCTGCTGGCATCAGTCCAAGCCGAGCCACTGACTACTATAAACATGTTCTTTATTGGTAAATTTCTGCTAACCTTGAGGACAGATATCCCAACGACCAAACATTCCCTCGTGCCCGTCAGACATGTTTCTGAATCCCCTCAATGCCAGCTTTGAAACGGCGTCTCCCACAACCTCCTGGCATCAGTCTCTGGGAAGCTATAGCCTGTTAAGAAATTAGTATTTGTCTATTAAAGGAATGCTCATGCGAAATCTATCTTGCTCATGTATACTGGTTATAAATTTACATAGAAAAGATGAAATTGAAATAGTTTTACTAAAAGACACTTTGTGACCTAGGTCCTACATATGGGTCACACTGCTCATATGCTAGTGTCAGGGGTTTTGAATTTTAGATGCTCTTCTTAGATGTTAATATGATGTACTCACTTAGGACCAGACGGCCTTAAGATGCAACAGTTGAGGACCAGATGTCATCATTATGCAACCGTAAAGTGCCAGGTATTGTCAAGGCATAGCAGGGGTAGGGGTCTATGTGCAGATTCTGTCCAGATGCACCTACTGCATGTCTCAATGTCAGGACCCAATCTCACTTGAATGTCACATTCTGGTTAACAGTTATCATTATGTGCACCCTGTGCATCAGATGCCCAGGATGCACCTGGTGCTAGACATTATTTTTGCTGATGTAAAGTATCAGAAACTTGAACCAATTGTACCTTCTCAGCATCCGACAGCTTAGAATCAGATAGTGATATGTACACTTCAGTAGAAAGCCAGTACTCTCCAACCCTTGTTACCTGAAACTCAATACTCAGAGTAAGCCCTGAGTATATGTTGAATACTATTCAAGTAAATGTAGTCACTCAATCCCAAAAATGAAAGGACTGTAAACGAAGCTATCACAAGGTTGAGACCAGTACCTCTAGTTATAGCACCAAAGGCAATACCTAGTGGGATGAAGTCATACTCCTTAAGCTATCCAAGAAGAAAGCAGCATATGAAGTGAACAGCTAGACAGTATATACTGATAATGAATATAAAATACACAAACCTGACAAGGAAGGAGCAGGTGGCTTCCCCAGGGAAACTAAGATGTGAAGGCAGAGGAAGAAGGCTAAAGGAAAGAAACCTGCAAGTGCAATAATTTCCTCCTCGCCATAGAGTCTGCCTCTACTCACCATATAGCCTTCTCCCTCTGTCACACCTACTCCGCTAAGTTTTATAGCTGACTGCGAAGGCTTAACTGATGAAATAACACTTGATCAGTGTCTAGATACCTCCTCACCTTTTCCTTCTACATTCCTCTATAGCAAGCCCTTCTGGAGCCATCAAAACTGAAAAAAAAAACCTTTTTGGGAATAGTTCACACAACACTCGTGGGTGATTTCCACCTCAGGATCATCACAGTACTTAAGCTTGACCCCCATCAGCAAAAGAAAAACCCGCATCGGATGTTTGGGTGTTGCGTCCTGATGGACTCCACATTTCTCGTGCGCCCGGTACACCTGGTGCATCCTGAGTTTCATTGCAACCCCCTGTTGCACGCTATGCAACATGATGTGTGTTGCAACACAACATTGCACCTGGTGCATCCTGTATCACATAGCAACGTTTTGTGACGTCAGGACACTACCTGAGATTAGGTTGACATCCTCATGACCCCTGGACATCTGCATCTGTGTCGCACCTTCTTCCCCATATCTTGATGTCTGGCTATGGCCTCTGCCTCACGGGAGTACCACTGGGAGTGCCCTTACAGGGACGGCCTTTGTCATGTTCCTTCCATCTCTCATCGCGACGCCATAACTCCATCCTAACATCAACCACAGATGCCTTCTATCCCCCAATGTCCCCATCCCTGCCCTGAACCCTCCCAGCATCATGACATGTCACCGTTGTCAGTTCCTCACAGTGAGGCCACAGGGTGTTGCGGCAATTTGTCGCACTCTGTCTGGTTTCTTCACTTCGTCCTAGCGACCTTGGGACATACGATGTCCCACAGTGTCATCGCGATGTGGGGACCCATGATGTTTCACTACATGGTGTCCTCAGGGTCCTAATCTCAAGGACTGACCAATCCCCACCATAATTTTCTACATTGTGTACTTTTAGTTGTATCTATTATTTAGTTTCTATTAATTAGTTTCTACATAGAGGTTTCTATATACAGGTTGCAATGAAAGATGCTATAACATTCTCCGTGCAATTCAACCATCCTCGATGCAGAATAAATTTACTTGCCCAAGCCAACAGTTGTCGCCCAACTGGCTGATCTCATGACTCCTCAATTAATCTTGTTAAATGTCCTTGAATCAATATGGCTGTTAACAAGCCATCGCTGGTCAGTCTCCAGGATGAGGTGCAACAGGCCTAGGATTGTCTCTATGTCTACTATAGTAAACTCTCATGCATTTTCCCTTAGCTGTACTGTGACAAGGCTGTGAACGTCAGATACATGTCCTGTGTTAATTGGATTCAATATTTGGACACAGGCAAGCCAGCGAACCATGTCCTCATACGTGTAGTCTTTGATTTTGAAGAGCGCCAGGAGCTTTCAAGGGAGATGGCTCTGAAGCACACCATACATATGCTTGCCACCCGTCTGTACCCAAACCCAATCATTGCCACTTGCATGGTTCCTGATGAGTTGGGTACCAGTGGAGCGTGCCCTGTAGATGACATAAATGTAGGTTTCCTAGAATGCTAGAATGAGCATTTCAAGTTACAGTCGTAGTTCAACTGGAAGGAATCGAAGTATGGTAGGAACTTCAGGAAGGCGGTGTTCAGTGGGCAGGCTATTCTGGCTATATCCAATCAATTCCCAACAGATGCTCTCCAGTGAGATAGCCGAGACCTTGCAAAAATCCATCACATTGAAAACATCATCACGACACCTATTCAGGATCCTACAATTGGTGACTGGCGTGGATACGGAATTCATTTTATCCAGATGTTCCATGACATTGGCAGGGATATCAGCCCTGCGATGTCAAAGGGAATCTAGGTTCAAAAGTCTCATTCAGATCACATGCTGGTGACCATAACTTTGCAGGATCTGTCTTGCAGCATCATTTTTATTTGAACGGCGCCACCCCTCCTTGATTTGTTGCTTATGCGCGAGCTCGCCAAACTCCGTAGAATACATCTGAATGTTGCCAAACTGGTATATGTGACCCTGAAAATGAGTTAGTAGATGCATCTTAATGAAGTTGAAATGAGATTCCGTATGGATTAGTTCCATACATTGGTCGATCTCTTCTTCACAATTCTGCTCCTGTACCACATGCCAGTTGGATTTCACAACACATTGGTTTACCCATGTTCTCTGATGTTGTAGCTCCCTTCACTCCTCGTCAACCTTTGCCTGTGTCCTCTTCGATATTCGAAACTACAAGAAGATATCTTTTGTATCATGAAACTGATTCAGATATTATTCCATATAATCCAAGGTCTCAGGTGTGTGGCTTTTATATTGGGCCATCAAAGTGAAATCTAGCAATGACCTGATGTAGGCAAGCGCATATTTGAATGGCAATACTTGCGTACTCTCAGGCTACCTCAATGCCACAGTGAGAACTTCCAAATGACAATGCTCCAGGATCCCCATCTCCCTTCCTTGGCACTACGTAACCTCGTGGTATGGTTTGTTGGGCTCAAAGAATCCCGGGTATGGTGGTAAAGCCTTCTAGGCAACATCAAAAGCCTGTATTCGTGCGTGTTTTATGAGGAATCCGTGAACCCAATCCATCATATGCTTGAATAGTCCCAAATAAACTGTATGGAGCAAAGCTGGCTTGTGCAGATCAGGTGCTGAAACCCATTGAAGCCTATGAAAAACATTCCATCCCATCTTAATACCAAGTGCATCAAATGTGGCATTCATGTCTCCCAACCCAGAGTCTGTCGACCGATGCTCATTTGCTTGTTCGAGATGTTCCTATGTGGCATAATTTTGTATCTGATATGTCTCCTCTGCATCGGTCCCTAATGCATCAGGAGGCACCTCACATTTCGGCCAGGTGTTAGATTTTACTCCGTGTAGTACAATGTTTTCAATATAGTCCGCAAACCACATGGACAAGATAGGGAAGCACCATCAGACCTTCCCGTCTGTTCAGTCAATTGAGATACCATCAAGCGCCACATCTGGCAAGGGTGACAGTATGAGTTCAAATACGCCTTGTAGTGTGTCAGCATTGATTTGTCTCTGCAGGTTGTCAGCTGAAGAGGACTGTGGGAACTTGGGCGGGACGGGCAATAGTGCAAGAAGGAGAACCGCCATTGATCCAGGTCTATTACGCCTAGTCGATATGAGATTTCCAGTCGTAATATAGACAGGCCATGCTTTCTTGTCACCCGAGAAGTTGGTAAGATGTGTCTGATTGGACGTTCCAATTATTGGAACCAGAGTTGCAACACGTGGAACTGTATCCTATAAACGGTTAACCAGTGCCCTGATGAAGAAGGTTGCAAAGCAGGGTGTACAGTAATTGGACGTCCCACCACCAGTCCGCCGTATGCATTTCAACATATATCCTATGTCCATTGTGGTCATATTTACACCATGGTGCATAGACAAATTCATCCCTGTATACTATCTGCTGAAGAAGGTATCTGACATAGTCAAGGACGTTCTGATAGAAGAAATGCTGGGTTCTCTTGCCATCATCAACTTCACCTTCGAACCATTGTAGATAAGCACTGTAGGGGTCCAATCATCAGAGATGATTCTCCAATGTGTGCATTAAACTATAGCTGACTGAAGCAGAACTACCCAGACTGCTGGAATAGAATTCATTGATTTGAGACTTCGAGACCTTGCTCTGAATGAACCAAGATGCAAGTTTGAAACCATGAGCATCGGCAAATGGGGCCCATGGATCCTGGCACAGAGTACGGTGTTCATCCTCAAACCTGCTCCTGTCTCCAATCGCTTCCCTGGCACATGGGTAATGCACTTGTCTGCCAGCCATCACTGAGGTATTGTGGTTGAGTACTTCAACATCAGACTCATGCGAGATGTCATCATTCAATGCATCGGCGTCACATCCAGTGGGGTCCAGATTAGATTCATTGTCTGAATCAGCCCATTTGTTCACGTAATTTACCTCTGTTTCGAGGAATAGGTCTGTTTCCGTTTCAATAATAGGACTCACAGAAGGTGCATGTCATATCGTAGAGGCAAGTATGATGTCCAGATTTGCATGCGCAGTTCGTAGGTGTTTCTCGTATGTGCCTGCCCACATGTATCTTCGGCGACAAAATAGACATTTGACAGCCATGGTGAAAGTCTACCTAGTCAATCTTGGGGGTCCCCTATATATTATGAGGTACAGGAGTACTGTATAGTGTTGATCTTGATGCATGTCAGTGGAACACTGGGTCAAGGGGTTTGCACATCGTGAACTGTAACTAGTATCCAAACAGGCTTAGCACTTGTAGCTTAATACCTTGTATCAACCTATCTTATCAGATCACCTCATCCTCTCTGTTGTAACACAAGCTACTTCCCCTTCATGGGCCATCATGCAATGTCACTTCATATCATGACACTTGGGCAAATTAGAAGCTCATTTCACGAATATTGGTTACACATGACGGTAGACTTAGGAACGTTGTTCCTGGCTACATTATCAATTGTTCTCATATTATCTTTTTTATTCTGATCTGCCACAAATCCACATATCAATATATCCGTACAGCCACATGCACTCCGGGGTAATCCAACACAACAGAGGGTAGATACATCGCATCATACAAATAAGGTAAGTCAATTTCACAGAAACGATTCAGAATCAGAATCCTCGTTCTGGAGATCAGGGAGAGCAGTGCCATTCATGCAATCATGCTTCCAATTGCATATCTGCCACCTACCAGCACCTGCCTCTCTCTGACTCCCAAAAACATGCCACAGCAGGGACCCATGCATAGTTGAAACCAAGCAAAGTTGGGAAGTAGTCCAGAGCCTTGTAAAGTGGATTAGCTTGCGACTGCAGATGCCTGCCATCGAACCCGCTGGAAAGTGAAAGCACCTTTCCAAATCGAATACTCAAAACCCGGCCCCTTCAAACTGTGCCAATCATACACTCATCGTCCAGTCAAGGTCACCCTGGTCCAGGTGCGGCTCCGTTTCGATGTTGATGAGGCACACTTGTAGGGAAAAGCACTCATTGTCATAATTGGTCCAGAGATTCCGGAGGTGAAGGGGTAATAGCTCAATAGTAGACTGCATTGTGTCACATTGTGGCCTGTCAATAGCCCCAAGAAGCAACCGCTTAAGCTGTGTGATATTCTAGAATGAGGCATGGAGTGCTTGTAGGTCTCCGCGTGTATTTGAACTGACGTCGTTGGTATCCTTAGTCAAAGTGGGTCCTAGGTCTGCATGTCCCTGTTCCACCCAAATGCTCAAATAGAACACCCCATAGTGCGAGTTCGGATAGGCATAGTGTCATGGATTTTGCAGGAGCCAATCCTCAGTATGGTTGTGCCTTTTGCTGCATGGAAGCCTCGGAGGCTGAATCTCACAGTACTTAGTAATGTTGTCTGTAGCCTGCTTCATGATCCTTGCCCCAACCTCCTCACCGTAGATAACGGAGGCTGGATTGACAAATACAACAAGAAGGTGGCGATAGTTGCGATCGAGGTCCACATACCGCTCGCCTGTCCCAATGTTGACTTGCTGATATGAGGCGCTGAACGCATCACATTGGTCCAGCGATAGCACTTGCAGGCTGGCCCAGTGTGGACTGGAATTCTGTGTCTTGATATTTATATAGAGGACCACTTCGATAATGTTTCCTACAAATATTTTATTTGAGTAGTTATTACAAACCTGGCATGATTTGTAATAGTTTCATTTGTTAAAAACGGTTTCGCACATGACTCAATTGAGTCATATGATATTATGTTTCGCACTATGACTCACATATGAGTTATAGGATTTTATATGATTCACAATTGTGAGTCATAGTTGTTTATGTTTGAATTTGATTGGTATGTTGAGCGTTGACTCATAGGTGCGCCTATGAGTCATGAGGATTAAGAGGCATGACTTCATTTATACGAGTCATGAGGTTTCGCACATGACACCTTTAAGGTCATGGGACTTTCACACATGACCAAGTATAGTCATGAGGTTATATGTTACGCAAGTACATGAGTCACAGTTGTGACTCATTTGATTTGTAAGCGGGTTGCTGGAAGAACTATATAAGGAGGTCAGTAGGACCTGATAGTTAGTTCTTCACACAACCACCTAAGTTATTTCCTATCTTATAAGTTATCAATAAAACACCTTTACACTCTTTACTACAAGAACCAACAATCACGAAGAAGAACAGACTCCATACTAGTTAATACTATAAGGACTTAGTATTGGCAATGGTCAATATCTAAGACATAGTATAAGATAACAAGTATTGAGAATTCTCGAAGGAAAGAGAATACAATAAAAGATAAGTGAGAATTACTTCCCAGAAAAGCTAACTACACGATCGTTGCCTATTTTGAGATATAAGAAAGGAGAGATCCTATAGCCGATCGTAACAGTATTCCACGACATGTACTCCACAACTACTATTGCATACCTTGCTTGCACTGAATAATGTGGAACACCTTCTCACCCCTCTTCTTTGCCTCCTCAAAGGCCGCCTGGTCCTCCCAGGTCAGGGACATTCCCTTATCAAACCAGCCTTCCATTTCGCTATCAGTCCTTGGTCTGAGCCTTGGTTACTTGCCCTTGGGCTGAGAGAGCTTCATCAAGGCAGACCCCCCATCAACACGGGACTTCACTGTAGGATAAAGCGTAGTATCAATTGTTACAGGCTCCTTACTCCCAGGCCTTTGTCTTATACCAATGGGTGTTTGGTGGTAGGAGGGACGCATATACTTTCCCAGTGTACCACTATTGGTACGATGCCGGGGGAGTTGAGAAAGATGTAGCATGATATAGAGCATTTAGGATCATGGAGCAAAAGGTAGTCTGTTGAGAATATGGTCAGTTCTAGTATTGTGAGTATCTGCACAGAGGAGAGGCTCCACAAACAGATGTAAACCAATCGGAATACCAATTCTCGAAACCTGAGAAATCTCGCACTATGGTCCCAATGGTATACCAGATGTGAAGCCCTATATAGAAGGATGTACACTGGGTTGTAACTTTCTTCCTCTACCACCCCTGAGTGGTTGGTCAGAAATAAGTTTCACAGATGTTATCGCAAGAGGCTCATGCATGTAGAAATTAGAATGACTTGATGGAATGGTTTGGTGGTGGGAGGACGTAGCTGGAGTAGGGAGACCCATAGAAGAGAATATGGAGGTACATAGGAGAAGGTGTGAGGATCGGGGTACAAGTACCGGTGTCATGACCATGACGCCATGGGACATCATGCTGTCACGACCGTGACGTGATGGGATGTCGTACTGTTGCAACCGTGATGCCTTAGGACATTGTGTAGTTGCAATGCCACGAGGTGTCGGTAATGTACAAATATGTCACCAGTGCCTTTTGGTATCACATCAATAGTTCGGTGAAGATGTGAAGTTTGTATAGTTTTCTTGTGTTGCATACAACACGTCAAGTCTAATACACAGGGCTCTGAGGGGGTTGTAGGATCACTGACTATCACTCTTTATTGAAGCAAAAGGTTTTCCTGCAAAATGGCATTTTCAGAGTGTTCAACATTATGTTTGTAATAATCTAAGCATTCTCAACTATGATTAGACTCAAGACTCCAGCATGGAAAAATTAGATGAAATGACAGCGTTGTTAGGGTGGGTGGCTTAATAAAATCTAGCCACGAAGGGTATTGTTTACCGACACTATTGGCACCATGGTATTCTCACGTTTCCTAACTAGCACTAGAAGTATCTGAAATCGTCCTCTGGCATTGAGTCAACACAGCTTGAACTCCCAAGAGGCTGAATTCAAGCAATCTAACCTACTCGCGCAGGGATGTTAGTAATGAGACGGACAGGGGTTGAAGCCTGACCATTTCTGACCAACTTCAAACCCCAGTCGGTCTCATCACTAACCACAATACCCTAGTAGATAATCGACATACCATGAGCTGGCTCTAGGCTAGTTAACAATAAACAATACGAGTTGTGCCAAATCAAGAAAACACCATATGCCAAAGTAAGGGGGTATGGAGCTATCACTATTATGACATACCAGGCACTCAAGATCAAAATGGCTAGCAATATGAGCCGCCAAAGTAAGGGCATCCCATGGTATCTTTACTATTATATAGAGGCACTCAACATCACAAAAGATCCCGCATTAGTTAGCAAATTTTTAAATTGCTTTTTTTTAGACTAAGAGATAAAGCTCCCTATCTAAAAACTACATAACAAAAAGCTATTGAGTAAAAAAAAAAAAGGCTACAAAAAAAGAAGCTACAAAAGGATTATTTACATGGACCACGGCGTCTTGTTCATCGCCAAGGTGCAGTGGGGGTCTCCAGGGCTAGAGGAATTGGGTCGGGGGTAGGGGGACAAGAGGCAGCCTGCAGGGGGGCCTGGCACCATCAGGGGGCTCAGCGCAAAGAGGTTGCTTGGTGCACAGGGGGGGGCGTGGGTGTCCGGACAACTAGTGGAACCAGGGAGGAGACAGCAGGGGGAGAGCTGCCAACAGCACCAGGAGTCATAAGAAACTCAGCCATCCAAAACTGTTGTCAGACAAGATCAAGCAACCTTTTGTGCTTGTCTTGCTCCGACAGGCTAGGAGGCTTGCCCGCAGTGACAGGGAGGGAGTCAGGGCTCGTGGTGGGAGGAGGGCTTGAGGGACCCAGTTCGTCATCCATTGCTTCATCCTCATCCTATGTGTTTGTGATTAGCCAAGATGGTAACTAAAATATAGTTAGGGTTAAAAACTTACGTCTTCAATCACAATGGCGTGTTCACCAGGATCTTGCCCCTCCTCCTCCTCCTCTACCTCCTCCAGCACCACCACCTCCTCCTCCACCTCCACCTCCTCCACGTCTACCTCCACCAACTCCTCCTCTTGTATGACCTCCCCGATATCTCTGGCCAGCCCACAGTGATCCCAGACCTTGCGGTCGAGGAAGGGATATCTGCTATGGGCAGGCATGGGGGTCAGGTCACGATCCTCACCCTCACCGAGGTGTGGCTTCAGGACCATCAGGTCCCAGGGGTGTTTGCCATCATTGGCAAGGAGCCATGCCAGGCTGTCCTCATCTTCCTGAAGAAAGATGAGTTCCCAGAGTGGGAGAGGACCAGAGGGCGCCCAACTAAGTAACTGGGTACCCTCACCAGTCACCTTGAGGAGATATCTGGGGCATCGGATTGCCCCCTCCACACACTGCCGCTTGACTACCACATGCATACTTTTGATGCTCAGCGATGCCATGACTCCCCAGGCGATTCCCTGGTCAGAATTATAACACACCAGGGGTAGCCAAGGAATGGTTGCTCAGTTTCACGGGCACGTGATTGACGAACGATATGGATGGTTATTGCCCGTGGGCACTAAAGGGAGGCCCAATGCGATTGAGCCACTGACAATATGTGTTAGTACAAGGATAGCATATAATATATGGGAGGCGGTGACACTTACTTGGAGGGCCCTCAACCTCTCCACTAACCTTCTTTCCATCCACCAAATGATGCCTGTTCAACATCCTCAGGTTCCTGGCCATGTCATAGACCAATAGCCTGAGGTGGCGCTCTACTTCCCAGATGTCGGCGGCCCGATGCTTGTCTTTAACCAGCGCGAGCCAGACTGCGACTGGGGGAAGGGAGCAAGCATACCGAACAACCGAATCCAATTCTGATTCGGTCAGGGGGCGGAGGTCCAGGGAGTGACTAGTCAAGTGTGCCTTGACATGGTTGTGCCATGCACTGTACGCAACAGTGATCTGGCGTGGGTGCGTGAACCCACACCAGCTTTTGGCATATGCTATGACGCCATAGCATCCCCTATGAGTATTAGTTTAAATGTTTCTCACAGATGAGGGCAGGTTGGGTTTCACCTACAAGGAATCCTCCACTGCCGGCTCGAAGGGTAGCCTATCCAACCAAGTCGACTGGCTCAGGCTGTTGGCAACTGTGTCTGCCAGCGCTCTCCATTACCAACTTCACCTATGTGGCTCAATAGGCTCAGTAGCAGTACACTTAAGAAAAAAAAAGAAAGGTTAGTAATTACCACATGATAAAACTTAGGCGGACTCTATGTACTTCCCCATCTGCACTTCACTTCCCTGTGGTCGAACCGCAGGAAGGACGGGGGAAGCAGGAATGACAGAGACAGCAGGATGTCTCAGAGGAAAAGAAATAGTAATATTGCTCACTCCAGACAGTCAATGGTGTTGTGCGGTGTACTTACTTTCCCTTGTGCGCCAGTCATCTGATCAATGTCTGAGGCGCCATCAGAGTTACAGGACGGAGAAAAAAAAAGGAGAAAAAAAAAAGAAAGAAAAAAGACAATTGCAGGCGGGGGGGGGGGAAGAGCCTCCTGTAAAGAGATGGAAGGAAAAAGGGAAGTAGAGAAGGAGAGAAGGAGAGAAGGAGAGAAGGAGAGAAAGGCTCTTCTTCTTATCCTCCCCTGTAGTAGAGAGAAGAGAAGGAAAGGAGGAAAGGAGAGAAGAAGGGCTGGGTTTATATAACCTACATATATAGGGTGCGCACCTCACGTGTGTACATGATGTGCGCACTGCATGTATGCACCTGATGTGTGCAGGGTATATAAGAAACGATGCATATGCGTTTCCTGGTTTTTTTGTACACCTTATTGTACCTGCGAACAATGCTCACATATGTGACAATGTCTGAGCATTGTTTGGGTGTACAACAGGTTGTACAAACAAACCAGGAAACACATATGCATCGTTTCTTATATACCCTGTGCACATCAGGTGCACACATGAGGTACACACCCTATGTATGTAGGGTATATAACCCCAGCCCTTCTTCCTTCCTTTCCTTCTTTCCTTCTCTTCTCTCCACTCCAGGGGAGGATAAGAAGAAGAGCCTTTCTCTCCTTCTCTCCTTCTCTCCTTCTCTCCTTCTCTACTTCCCTTCTTCCTTCCCTCTCTTAATAGTAGTCTCTTACCCCCCTCTGGCCTGCAATTGTCTTTTTTATTTATTTTTTATTTTTTATTTTTTTTCCGCTTCCTCTAACTCTGATGGCGCCTCAGACATTGATCAGATGACCGGCGAACAAGGGAAAGTAAGTACACCCCAGAATACCATTGACTGTCTAGAGTGCCCAATATTAAAATTTCTTTTCCTCTTAGACGTCCTGCTGTTTCTGTCATTTGTGCTGCCATCGTCCTTCCTGTAGTTCAACCTCGGGGAAGTGAAGTCTGGATGGGGAAGTAAGTAGAGTCCGTCTAAGTTTTATCATGTAATGATTACTAACCTTTCCTTCTATTTTCTTAGGCGTCCCACTGTTGAGCCTGTCAAGCCACATGGGTGGAGTGGGAAATGGAGGGCATTGGCATGCACAGTTGTGAACATCCCAAGCCAGTTGACTTCGTCTGAGAGGCTAACCTTCGAGCCAGAGGTGGAGGATTCCTTGTAAGTGAAACCCAACCTACCCTCATCTGTGAGAAACATTTAAACTAATACTCATAGGGGATGCTATGTCGACATAGCATATGCCAAAAGCTGGTGTGGGTTCACACACCCATACCAGATCACTGTTGCATACAGTGCCTGGTGTGAACATGTCTGGGTGTACTTGGCTGGTTGCTCCCTGGACCTCTGCTGCCTGACCGAATCCGAATTGGATTCGGTCATTGGGTATGCTTACTCCCTTCCACTAGTCGTGGCCTGGCTCATGCTTGTTAACGATAAGTACCCAGCTGATGACATCTGGGAAGTGCACTGCCACCTCAGGCTCTTGTTCTGTGACATGGCCAAGAACCTGAGGACGTCGAAGGGGCGTCGTCTGGTGGAGGGAAAGACGATTGGTAGTGAGGTCGAGGGACCTCCGAGTAAGTTTCGCCACCTCATATATATTATATGCTATCCTCATGCTAACACATATTGTCAGTGGCTCAATCAGATTGGGGCTCCCCTTATTCCCCACGGGCAATAAGGATCCACATCGTTCGTCAGTCAGGTACCCACGAAACTGGGCACCCATTTCTTAGCTACCCCTGTTGTGCCAATGACTCCGACCAGGGAATCTCCTGGAGAGTCATGGCATCACGGAGCATCGAACGTGTGCTCAGGGTAGTCAAGCAGCAGCATGTGGAGGGGGCAATCCGATGCCCACAATATCTACTCAGGGCCACTAGTGAGGGCCCCCGGTTACTTAGTCCAGTGCCCTCTGATCCTCTCCGACTCTGGGAACTCATCTTTCTTTGGTAAGATGAGGACATCCTGGTATGGCTCCATGCCAATGATGGCAAATACTCCTTGTACCTGATGGTCCTGGAGCCATGACTCGGTGAGGGTGAGGATCGTGACCAGACCCCCACTCCTGCCTATGGTAGATATCCCTTCTTCAACTGCAAGGTCCGGGATCGCTGTGGGCAGGCCGAAGATATTGGGGAGGCCATGCAAGAGCAAGAGGTAGTGGAGGTGGAGGTGGAGGAGGTGGAGGAGGGGGAGGATGTGGTGGTGGTAGACGAGGTGGAGGAGGAGGACGAGGAGGATTAGGGGCAAGATCTAGGTGAACACGCCATTGTGATCGAAGACGCAAGTTTCTAACCCTAACGATATTTGAGTTACCATCTTAGCTAATCACAAACACATAGGGTGAGGGCGAGGAAATAGATGAGGAACCAGGTCCCTCAAGCCCAGACTCCCCCCTCGTCAGTGCCGGTGAGCCTCCATGCCTGTCGGAGCAAGAAAAGCCCAAATGGTTGCTTCATCTTGTCTAACAGCAGCATCGGATTGATGAGTCCCTTACAACTCCCAGTGCTGTCGGCAGCTCCCCCCCTGCTGCCTCCTCCCCGGCTCCACCAGTTGTCTGGACCCTGGAACCGCCCCCAGTGCACCGAGCCCCCTCTGTGCGCCGAGCCCCTCGATGGTGTCGGGCCCCCCCACAGGCTGTCTCTCATCCCCCTACCCCAGACCCAATTCCTCTGGCCCTGGAGAACCCCCCTGTGCCCCGGCGAGGAACAAGATGCCGGGGTTCCCACAATTAATCCCTTTGTAGCTTTTTTTTGTAGCTCCTTTTTTCTTTTTTTTTACTAACTAGCTTTTTGTTAGGTAGTTTTTAGTTAGGTAGCTGTATCTCTTAGTCTAAAAAAAAAAAAGTTTAAACATTTGCTAACTAATTCATGATTTTTTGTGATGTTGAGTGCCTCTATATGATAGTAAAGATACCGGGGGATGCCCTTCCTTTGGCGTCTCATATTGCTAGCCATTTTGATCTCGAGTGCCTGGTATGTGATAATAGTGATAGCACCATGTCCCCTTACTTTGGCATCAGATGTTTTCTTGATTTGGCATGTCTTGTATTATCTATCATTAATGGGCCTAGAGCCAGCTCATTGTATGTCGATTATCTACTAGGGTATTGAGGTCAGTGATGCGATAGACCAGGTTTGAAGTTGGTCAGAAACGGCCAGGCTACAACTCCTGTCCATTTCATCACTAACACCCATGCGCAAGTAGGTTAGATTGCTTGAATTCAGCCTGTCGGGTGTTCAAGCTGTGTTGACTCAACACCAGGTGACAATTTCAGACACTCCTTGTGCTAGTTAGGAAACGCGAGAATACTGTAGTGCCAATAGTGTCGGTAAATAATACCGTTCATGGCTAGATTTTATTAAGCCACCCACCATAACAACACCCTCATTTCATCTAATTTTTTCATGCCAGAATCTTAAGTACAATTGTAGTTTAGAATGCCTAGATTATTACGAAAATAATGTTGAACACTCTAAAAACGCTATTTTGGAGGTAAATCTTTTGCTTCAATAATGAATGATAGTCAGTAATCCTGCACGCCCCCTCGCCCCCTGGGGAGCCCCATGTATAAGAGCTGACGTGTTGTATACAACACAAGAAAGCTATACAAACTTCTCATCTTGACCAAACTGTGCTTGAGATACCTACGATTTTACTGTGGCCTGAATCCTAACTTACCTTACTCTTACTACCCTATTACACCATGAATAAGTAACAGACCAATACACACAATCAGTCAGTGCCCCGAGTTGGCAATTTATACAGAGTTAGACGTAACATGGAACCCGGTACCATGGGATTCAGAAAAGGGAGATCCAGAACATGTCAAAATGAATCTCATGACACATCCTCAACTTGGGATTCTTCTCTACCCCGAATTGCAAGCCTACTAGGAAGAGTACAGAAGCACCAATGGAAGGGCACAATGCTGACCATGGTACATGCAGAACCCGAAACTGAACACAATGATCAACCAAATACCCAAACAATCCATCTATCAGACGATAGTAGTGATGAGTACCAAATCTCACATGGACCAGACGAAACAGAATCAGACACCAAACCTGATAGAGAAGGCATCGACATTGCAGATGGCCCCAGATCAAGATGTGATCATGGCTCACAAGTAGCTAAGAGAAAGGGAGACAATCGGGTGAGAACTATACGCATTTCGACTACATCAGAGTCTCAGGAGATAGGTCCTGCTCAGCCTACGACCACAGATCTTGGACGCTCAATTCAGCAGAGAGCCTACAGTCCTCCAATATTCCCATCATTGAGTGATGCATGGTTATTGTCCCCACTGGGTAGCCTGCATGGTCCTGCATCTGGTACCCTGATCTCTAGTGCAGCTCCGCACTCTCGGCGAAATCTAGTGATAGGTGTGGAATGGGCCATATTAGATGATGTGAAGACTCTGATTCTACGGTACACCTTGTTTGAGTAGCCACTCCTGAATGTTGTTGCTCTGACGGCCCAGGTGCACAAAGTTTGGGATGCTGCACTTGCTAATATTGCAGATGCCGAAAACATCCAACCCTCAGAGCAGTGCATAAGTTTGGTAAGCAGACTCAGGCAGATATGACACAATGCAGAATGCAATACTAACCTAGAAAGATACGCCAAAAACACTCTAGGGTATGATGCAAGTTTGTACATGGGGTGAAGAAAGAGATTGTGGAGTTATACAGTCTGCTGGATGATCCCACAGCTATGGCGCAGAGAGTTGATTATCTGCTGGAACAGGAGAGGTTTATGTGCGACCCAAGAGGGTACAATGTTTGTCTCCACCAGATGCCTGCCATATATTGTGACCACTACAGACTGTAATTGGACGTAACCTAGGGCCTGACATTATGATTCCTTGCACCCCAGATTCCTGAGGGGATTTTCCGTAAGTACTTTGCAGGGAAGAAGATATAAGGTATTGAGGATTCCTGGTTTCTTGCATGCATCAATGGTACTATGATCTGCTTGACGTCCACCATAATCTGCCATACACTGTGTGCATGGTAAACGGGAATATATCAGGAGCCCTGAGACTTTAAAGCTGAGGGAGCTGGAGGTGAGTCTCCGAATCATCCAACTGTTCATTCGCAACCAGGGTGGCTAACCTGTTACCAAACATAGAAGACCTTTTTGACCAGTAAAAAGAAACTTGGGGTAAGTGCCCACACAGGATCCAGGATATGATTGTAGAAAATATTCGCACAACATTCGATAAGAGGGTTGCGCAAGTTCACGGGGTGAAGTAGGACCGCCATAAAGGATACAACAATGATTGAGAAGCTGTAAGCGCTGAGCTCAAGAGTCAGATATCCAACCACACTTCTACACAGCCTGTACCGCAACACACTAATCACCAGAACTTGGACCTAGTGGGACATCGGGAATGTCGGAATCCGTTACCCGAAACTGACAGCCTGTGTGACTTGAGCCAGAAGTCGGTAGCCTGGGAGCTTCAGTTACAAGGTTTGGGTCCTCTGCATCCTGATGATTCTCAGGAAGTGCAAATAGCACCAGCGAGGATGTCATTGTAAGTCGGACAATGAAGAGCGGGGGGGTTGGACCGTCACCGAGGGTGATCAAGGGGAATTAAGAACATGTAAAGATTATGTGTAATTGATTTGATTTAGCTTAATATGACGAGACTACAATAGAAACCAAAGGACGTAGTGCAAAGGAATAATCAGGGCAATATTCACCATAGAATCTATGAAAAGTAGCCATCCAGAGGGTGCCAGGGCGATCACAATGTAGTATATTGGATATCAGGAGGCAGTTGGGAAGATTGGGGAATACCGGGCGCAACGTGCAGATGGTGTCAGGGGTAATTCACCACACTTTGAAAGGCATCCTGTGGGGGTCCAGACATGAAGTAGTAGCATCAAGATGAGTTGTCGCGGTTAAGGTGAACTCTGGGCGCATCGTTTAGGCAGGGGGGGATCAAGACAGGAGGAGCGTCATGTAGAAAGAATCTGGATGGAAAGGCCTGATGATAGGCAGAGCCAGTGTACACATCATGAGTATTGTGGAATCCCGATGCACACATGCAAGGATGCGACATCATGGTGGAAGTCGCCAGAATTCGGTGTCGCCACAATGTAAGAGCTTAGGATCAAGTAGCGTCTAGATGTAACAGGCTAGGATCAGATGGTGTTAGGATGCAATACCTGAGAATCAGACGTTGTTAGGATGCAACACCTGAGGATCAGATGTTGTTAGGATGCAATAGTGGAGAATCAGACGTTATCAGGGCACACCTGGCGTAACGGTCCGTGCCCGGATACCATCAGGACACACCAGGCGAACGACTCGACGACAGGATATGGCGTCAGCTCGACAGTATGTCCTAGTTAACGGTTATTGTTCTCGGCACCTTGTGCATCAGATACACAGGACGCACTGGGTGCAAGATAATATTTTTGCTGATGCCCTCTTTGCCAGTGTAGAGAAGACTGTCAACAAACTGCACTATTCCATCCAGCATAGCCTACTCATTGCTTTGAATACCAATGAGTATTCTAACCTTTACAACCACATGGGACCTTCAGAAAAGGGAACATCCTTTCTCAGCTTTATTCTTAAAATAGATCATGAAGGCCAAGGGTGGTTCTCAGCCTAGAAAAGCTACAAATATACAGCCTGTTTCTTTTGGTGGCCATAGATGTAGCAGCATTTCATGGCCTATTGTCATTCCTGTAACCAATGTCAGATCAACAATGAATCAACTACCCTCCAAGCAGGTTGATACCTCAAACTCTGAGAGCCAGATAAAGTATACCAGGCCTTAACTATCGAATTTGCTGGGCCTTTCACCAAATCAAACAAATACAATACCATCATAGTTATTATAAACCAGTTCACATGTTACACTTACTTAGTACTCTTTGGAGACCTTACCACCTTGAGAAGACATTCATAGAGCTTCAAAGGACCATCTTTGATGTTCATGACCTCTGGCTTAACATAATACTTGACTAGGACTCTCAGTTTACCTCAAGCTTTTGGTCTCAAATGATGAAATCATTGGGGATTCATGTCTGGATGGCTACTCACTACTATCACCAAACCAATGACCAAGTGGAGTACAGGATTCATAACCTCAAATAAATAATGAGAAAGGTTATCAACAAAGGACAAAATAACTGATGCCAAGCCCTCCCTTCTATAGTAGGAGCCATGAATGTGGCATCTCACAAATCTTTGGGTATCACACCCTACCACACCTACTATGAGAGGCCATAGCAGATCTTTAACCAAGTTCAATGCTTAGCCAGTAAGATACCAGCTGTCAATGAAATATTGAACGCCCATCAAGTAACAAGGATGGAAGTAGATATAGTATGGAAGCATGCAACATTTAGGCAAATAGTACAAGTAGAGAAGTAGTGCAAACGTTAGAGAAGGCCCTTCAGGATTGGAACCACAGTGCTGGTTAGACAATGACCTTACACCTCTACTCCTGGATGATCAAAGAGGCTAGAACCCAGATAGTGTGACCCCTTCAAGGTATTGGAATATGATGTCAATACCAATAACTTCAAGCTTAAATTACCCAGGTGAATGGAGTAGCAGAAACTCTCTTTCCATGTGTCTTCAATCAAGGAATATCAAGAAAATCATGCAGATAGATTTGAATCTTGAAGAATGGATTGACTGATACGTATCCAGATTGATAATGCAGTACAATAGAAAGTAAAGTAAGTTCTCAATTACAAATACCAGAATAACAGAGATGAAATCGTACTATACTGGAGAGAATATGAATGGACTGACAATTCGTGGAAGCCTATTGAGAACCTAGAGAACTCCTTGGAAATCATCCAGGAATCTTGAACTACAAACCACCTAGTGGCCCCCCCTACTTAGGATTAACTCACACTATATCAGAATAATTTGGAAACTAATAGAGGTTTTGGAAACCCCCTGTACAGTTGGACCTGTAGCTAATGAATTTTGAAAACCTGTGATAATGAAGAGTATGACTCTAGCTATTCAGAATTAGATTACTTCATTACTGATAATGACTCCATCCTCTAGCACTTAGTTATGGATGAACAGGGGGACTTGGACTAATGTATATATTATTTTAGATTGCAGGAATGTAATATGTGTACACATTCCAGCAACTGTATACTGGTTACACTTATATTTTCTTTGTTATGTTATTTCATTTGTTCTTGCTTATATTGATTGATTGATTATTTCACTACCAGTATCCTTATGATTCCAGTAACTTGTTTTTGATTGTATTAGGCATGTTTTTATACTAGGAAGGCTTTGCTACAGGGATTCCAAGAGAAGAAATGGTCATGTGTACTGATGGTAGAGATACAGCTTGGGTGATGGATTGCCTTGGACTTTCAGGATTGTGGTAGGATCACAAGATTCTAGTAGTGTACACTTATCAGCAATGACCATAGTGGTGAGTTTTCAGGAACCTCTACCTTGCATAGATAAAATCATGTATTTAAGATAGGCTTCCTGACTAGGAGAAACTGCAAGACTTCAGACAGAACCTAGATAAGAAATATACTTAGTTGAATGGCAATTCTATTACTTCTTTTCACCTTTGTTTCTTCTAAGAACTTCTTGTCTTTACCTCTTTAGCCTTCCTTAGGAATCAAATACTAGTTGACCTACTACTAATCCCTACTGTACTTAGCCTATGCAGGTTACCACTTGTTACATTATCTTACTTGACATCTTAAGTTTGTATGTGATATGGAATATAGGAATTTCTTGGTCAAAATAATTGAGTAGCCATAGTTGTTGAACAATAAGTTAAGCTATATAGGAAAAAGTCATATTTATAATAGGCAAAGTAGATATAACCTAGCACTGATTTATAGACCTTGATGATACTTCTTCTCTTTTTTTCCTCATGCCAACATGGACTTCATTGCCCAATACTTTCATCTTTCTTTTGATTAATTTATATCTTACCTAGTTCTCAAGTTCTTACTCTTGGATTTTAAGTCCTCTGGTTGACATTATTATGAGTGAAGAGATGCTCTACAGTATAATACACTCGTGTAGCCTACTGTAAACTTACCTAACCACCTGAGCTGGTCTAATGTAAAAGATGTTGACATCATATTTCAAACAAGATACTACAGGCAGATGGGAGCTGGCTTTCATCCATAAGAGAAATTCTGTTTCATATTCTAGAATTTATTTGTTTTAGATACAAAGCTCACAACTATTATTTAACCTAAAGTATCAAAAACTTCCTCCCCAGACTGTGTCCTGGAAAGCAACACAAAAACAATAGACTGAAGACATGATGAAAAAAACTATCCTAACAAGCAACCCTCCTGTAAACTACAAAGTATATAAAATCTCGCAATCCCTATAGAGTAAAGGAAAAACCAAACCCTTGATGGTATACCAATAAGGAGAAACCTGAAGCCAAACACAAACTTAAGGAAAGCCTAACTCTGCAATAAAACTCAAGCATTAAGTGTAGATAATGATATCAACTGGCAATGAGGAAAGGGAGGCCAGAAGCCACTCATATTTTGGGCAGTTGTGAGGAGACTCTGGTGCCTATCTGATAAAGGGGGTGAATGGATGGTAGTTAGGTACCAGCTGAGTACATGGTAGAAGGTAGCCAGTAGATGAATGGGTAGGTGATTGTAAGATACCTGCTGGGTATGGTCTGAAGTTGATGAACTATATTACCATGTATCTCACATAGTCCTTGGTGATAATGGAGATAGTATCACTACTGGAAGGGATTCCAAGGGTCGGAAGTTGATGGGAAGGATGAGAGGAGGGCAGTAGGTGACTAGCTGATCATCTTTGAATGGATTTATGACAGAGGAGTGTTCAAACTATGAGATGTACTATCAGATAACACATTCATATCAGGCAAGGTAGTCTCTGCAAAAAGAAGGGAATAGAGAAATTGACTGTGGCATGTTGAAATATTTCCTTCTACTGCTAATTGTGTTCCTGGCCATCTATAGATAGACAGAATGAAAAAGCCCAATCATAGAAATCACTAAGTCAGGCAAAGTGAAAGTAGAGTAAGGTAGGTAATCAATATCATGAGATGCTTGGAGAAGAGCTCAAGTAGTAACTACCACAAGAGGCTAGACCTCAATGGGGATGTCAGGAGGGGATGTCAAAATGCAAATAAGAGATAGGAGGTATTTTCCCTAACCTCACCTATGTGCAGAGGAGGAAGGAAAGATTGGAGATGTTTTTCCTCAAAGACTTGGTATCGAGTCATTCCCAAATAGGAAATAAATTTCAATGACTGAAGGTATAGCAGAAATAGAGGATGCATCCAGAAGGGGAATAGATAGATAGAAATCAAATTTTATTCTGTATTTAAGGTACAACCGTCTACATGTAGCTTATGCTATGGTAAATACAAAACCTCTACCCCTGTCTGGGCCCCGGAAAGGTACAGAAAAAGCATGGTCTGAAGACCTAGTTGAAAAGTCTATCCTAACAACCAACCCTCCTGTAAACTATAAGATGATATAAAATCCCACAAACATTACCTAACAAATATGAGAAACCAAAACAGACAGTATACCAACTAAGAAAACCTAGATAACCATACCAAGACCTAAACCTAAACTCCAGCAAGTCTTAGCACAAAATATAGATGAGTTTATGCACTGGCAATAGGGGTCAGGGAATTGAGAGTATACCAGGCACTGGGCTAATCATGGCACAAGTTGATGACTCTGAAGTCTGCCAGAACAGAGGCAGTGGATGGGTGGTAGTAAGATACCAGCTGGGTAGATAGCAGTAGGGTGCTAGCTAATAAGTGAATGGATGGTAGTAAGGTATCAGATGGTTTTGAGCTGAGGCTGACCAACAGAATTACCATGTCTCTGACCTAGTCCTTTGTGATAGGAGAGATGGCATCACTACTGGAAAGGATCCCAGAGGTAGGAAGGTATTGGAGGAGTAGAAAGGAGAGCAGTAAGGTACTAGATAATTGTCTGATGAAGGAGGAAGGTTCAGGAAGGAAGTGTTCAAACTGCAGGATGTACTATCAGATAACATGATCATGTCTAACAAGGCAGTCTCCAAAGAAAAAGAGAATAGAGAAATAGACTGTACCCTATTGAAGTGTTTCCTCCTGTAACTGTGTTTCTAGCTGTCTATAGAAAGACAGAATGAAAAAACCTTACCACAGGATTCACTAAGAGAGGCAAACCAAAAGTGAGGTAAGGGAGGCAACCAATATCGTGAGCTACTGGGAAGAGAGAATGGGAAGTCTCAGGAGGGTAGACCTTAAGAAGGAAGGAAGGAGGGGATTCCAAAATGCAAACAAGTGATTGAAAGTATGTTTCCTGACCCTCCCTAGGCAGGAGGGATTAGAGAAAATGTAGTGATAGTTTTTCTCATGGTCATAGTATTGAGACATTCCCAAATAGGAAATAGGTTTCGATCACCAGAGAGGTAGTAGAGATACAGTATGCATCCAAAAGAGGAATTATTATTATTATTATATATCATTAAGTTTATGGAACTGTAGAGCTATGAAGTTAATTAATATATATAGTGGTGAGAACTTCCTCTTGCATCAGATATTCCATCTGCCATGTGCCCTACCAGCCTCTTAGCAAATTCCTGAGTTTAGAGTCCTACAGGAGTATTGTATCTTCACTAGTTCTCATATGTTTCATCCATTATCTCTCTGTCACTTTCTACTCCCCTCTCTTGCTATCACATGCCTGAAGTTGCATTGATCGGCTACTTTTATTTTAATTCTCATTTCCCTTCCTCTTTCCTTTCCCCTCCCCCATCCCCTTCCACTACTCTCCCCTATCATCACATAACTTGTGTAACATGTATACATGTTCTGGAAACTGTATACTAGTTATGCTTGTATTTTCCTCATTATGTTATTTCATTTATTCATGCTTAGGTTACTTGATTGATTCTTTAACTACTAGTATCACTAAGATTCCAGTAACCTGTTTATTTTTGTATTAGTTATGCTTTCATACCAGCAAGGCTTTACCCTCGGGATTCCAGGAGAAGGAATGGTCATGTATACTAGTGGTAGAGATAAGGCTTAGGTGGAGGATTACCTTAGGCTTTCAGGATTCTGGTAGTGTTCATGTAACAGTAATGATAGTGGTTGCAGGTTTTCAGGACCCACTACCTAGAGTGGAGGAAATTATGTATTTAAGATAGGCTTCCTCACTTACAGGAACCACTAGACTTCAGACAAAAATTATGTAAGAAATATAGTTAGTGGAATAGTGATTCTATTGCTCCTTTTCAGCTTTACATTTTCCAAGACTTTGTTGTCCTTACCACTTTAGTATCTATTAGGAATCGAATACTAGATGGCCTACTGCCAATCCCTATTGTATTTACTAGTAGTTCATACAGGTTAGCACCTGTTACACCTTGTCCTTTGGCTTTTCTGCTCAAGTCACCTTACTTGGTATGCATTCATAGTAAATTGCAAGTTGTTGGTATGAGGTAAAGCTGAATAGAGGTTCTGGAATTATAGCACTATCAGCAAAGCAGCATAGTGCTATTTTGGGTGATAGTAGTTGTGGTATGGTAGCTAGTCTTAACTGTGAGTTGTATTGCTGTAGTTCTTTATCAAATAGAGAAGTGTAGTAGTATTTCATTTCCAGGTCTAGGACTTACTGAACCCACTTGTCTTCTGTATTGACTCCAATAGCTCTCAAGAGAATTGCTAAACCCTACTTTTTAAAGCTTTGAATTGTACTACCCAGATTACCTCAATTGTAACATATCAGGTTCCCTCATTATGATCTCCAAATTCCTCCAAACCTCGAACACCCTTCTTGGAGGAGTCGGTTCAGGTTATTTCGTAGTGGCAATAGGTTGAAGTTTTCAGGAATGGGGTCTTTGACCTCAATAATAAAGCTTGTATCTTTAATTATTTGTGTACCTTCTACTGTATTTGTGACTATAGGTATCAAGCAAGTCTTCATGATCTGATTTTGCTGTAGGACTGTAGCATAGCATATATTGTCTAGGAATCTGTCAACTTTTGACTCCAGTATCTGAATTCTATCATTGAGAGATATAGGTTCATTGGTTGTCATTATTAATCCCTTGACAAAAGAATGCATCTCTAGATCCTTGCCAGGTAATCCTGCAAACTGCTAAGCTTCCTCTTCTGACCTGACATTAATCTGCTGCAGAAGCCTACTCGTACTCCTTACTATCTGCTTTTCCCATTCTTTCACCTCCTTATTGTACTTTACAGAGTACTTTTGGAGCACATATTTCAGGAGTACAGAGAGATGTATCATGATACAATACTGTGTATTTATTGTAATATCAATATCTGTCACTAGTTCATTGATTCTGATCTCTCTATAGCCTGGAAGAAATGTGTAGACATATAAATTATCTTCTTCAGTAGATAGTGAAGGGACTTGAAGTGATGAAAAGTTGAAGTTTGGAGTAGCTACTATGAAGGGTGTCTGAAGCAGTATTTGTAGATGTTCATGTTGGTTTACAGGTTTGGTAGGTTTCACAATAGCTGTGATACCAATGTGAATAACACTTGCTATTGGTTCAATGGTCTCCAGACTTCTCTATATTATATGTCACTTTTTTCCCTACTACAGTTGCTGGAAACATAGTAGGCATTGGGTTTCTTCTTCTATCTGATGCATTTTTTGTTGTTATAGTATCCAGAAGATGAATAGAAAACCGATAATCTGGCTTTGTAGATATCTAGTGAATTCAACTTGGCCTTTACTCTGTGGCAAGAGATATAATTACCTTGGATTCAGATTTTTTGGTATGAATCCCTGTTTTTTTGGATAGTATCTATTGCAACTATAATATTGTATATTATTTGAAAACTGTTGAAACATACTTCTGGCACTACTGTGGTGTCACTCGTACTATTGCTTTTTCTCCTTACATCAAACCTTACCACACATCTAGATCATCTCGCACTATTGAAGATACCTCCTTACATTTCTCTCACTTTTCTTTCCCCTATTATTGTTATTGTTCGCTCGACCTTTTTGTCTCGCTCCCAACAGTAGATAGTCAGGGTCTTTGGCCCTTCCCTTTGAGTTAATCAAGCGTTCTCGTTTCTCAAGCAATTAATCACTTCTTCGTATCATCATTCCATTCCAATATTCTCACAACAGGTTATGAGCCTTTTGTAGCCTTCCGTCCTCTAAGAACAAGTCTGGTTATCCTTTGCACTCTATATTCCATCTTTTACCCTTCTATCTATCTGTCTATCTTATATCATCCTTTCTTGGTCCTTCTTCTTCATGTCTTTCTCGAAGATCTCGGCTGCCAAGGATGATTTCGTTTACCATTGCAAGTATGGTGAGGGGACTAGATTGACTCAATTGACCTACCCGCAATGGTCACAGGATCTTCAGTACCTTCTTCAGGGTGCTGGAGCCCTCGAGATAGCCCTCAGCCACGAAGTTGCCCCACCAGCCAACCAGCAAGCTTGCCTTGCCGATTTCAATCATTGTGAAAGCCTCGCCATTCTGTTCATTTATAACTCATGTGGCCCAGAGGTGAAAGCGTTTCTTCGCCGAATTCCTCGTTCGCCGGTGGTGATGTGGATGGCTCTTGCAGCCGAGTTCGACACTGGTTCCTCCCGCGCAGGAAGGGAGGGTCTCATCCGTGAGTTCAATCATATTAAGTGCAGTGACTACTCATCCGTTAGTGCCTACATCACGGCCTTGATGGATTTCAAAGATGTACTCTCCTCCACCCATCAGGCCATTACCGATCCCACGTTCATCACCTGTCTGACCTCATCTCTCCCGGATGCTTACGACATGACTATCCAGCTCTTGCACCAGCAAGTAAACGTTTCTGTTACGGAATATGTCACCTCAATTTGGCAGTATGAGGCCACCCTTCGGATTAAGATGTCGGATGCCTCGATCTGAAACACCACGGCTACGTCTGGTGCAGCACTGTTCTCGAGGGTTGGTTCTGCCAATGGCGGCAATCGTGGTTTTCAAAGGAGAGGTCATAGTCGTGGTCGCAGTTGTGGTCGCGGTGATTACCGCAATTCCTGGTCCAGGTCCAATGACTCTGCTGATAGTTGTGCGAATGGTCGCTCTGTATCTACTTTCTGCTGGCATTGTGGTCGTAGTGGGCATCCTCGACCTGACTGTAATTCTGGTCAGAGGGGGAGACAGGCGATGGAGGACCACCACAAAAATAAGGGAACTGGTAGAACTGACAAGAATTCTGGAGATTCACACGCCTCAGCTATGCCAGCTACTGCCGATCCTGTCCTTGTTGCAGTTCAAGCTCTTGTGACCAACGTTAGTTATCCATCATCAAAGAAGTTAACAGTAGTAGATTCCTCACGTCCGGAAATCTCGAACTGGTTAATTGACTCTGGCGCCACCCATCACCTCTGCCGGAACCGTGATGCCTTGTTTTCCTATCGTGCCTTCCAGTCCAACACCTATGTTCCAATTCATATGGGCAACAACTCGTGTGTGAATGCCATTGGGGCAGGCGCGGTGTGGATCCTGTTCAGAATTGACTAAAGCCATGAAGCATTTGCTCTAGACATTCAAGCCCTTTATGCCCCTCATCTCCGCTCGTCTATTTTGTCAGTTGGTCAACTGTCTGACCTCCGTCGCATCACCTTCACCGTGGATACCTGCCCAGTTCACGTATCGATGGGGGCTTGCCGATACCTCTTGGACAGCTCAGAAATTTAGTCTAGGAACTTGCGGGCCCTGGATGAGCAATTGTCACTGGTGACTGGAGATCGCCGATTCTCTTCCCTCTGTCACAACATGCCCATGCTCTCCCAAGCGACAGCCATGAATACCTCAACAACTACCAATTCCAAAGTCCCAATTACCCTCTGGCACCAGCAACTAGCCCATCTCAACTATCGAGCTGTGTCCACCATCACTGGTCTTTCTGTTGGTGATGTTCCACCTTGCCAAACATGTATCAAGGCGAAACATCAGCGAACCTTTGCCCGCCTTCCAGTAACTCGAGTGTCGAGACCTTTCGAACTTATTGACTATGATCTTTTTGGCCCAATTGGAACACCATCCTGGTCGGGATCCCACTACCTCATCCTCTACATCGACGACTATACGCGCTGGGCATATGGGTATTTTCTGCGATCAAAAGAATCTATCGAAATTACATGAGTCTTTCAGGAATTTCAAGCCAGAGTCGAAGTGGCTTTTGCAAACTGGCCAATCGCACGTTTGGGATGTGATAACGGTAGAGGAGAATATGACAACGCCCTCTTCCACGGTATCTTGCATGTCAGCAGAATCTCCTTCGAGCCAGCACCACCATACTGTCAGGACAAGAACAGGGTTTCAGAAAGAATGATCCGTACTATAGTTGGGAAAGGCAGACCAATTCTTTTGGATTGTAAGCTACCTGATGCTATGTGGGCCGTAGCGATAGAGACAGTGCTATATCTCCACAGTCGTTCCCCCACAACCTCACTTGGAGGTAGATCACCGTATGAAATGTTACACGGTATTAAGCCTGACTTAGGACACATACGTCGTTTTCGATGCTCCGCAAGCAGACTTATTCCTAAAGAATAGCGGCGTGGGAAATTCAGTCCCCGCTCCCGGGAATGCATTATGATAGGCTATGTCCACAATACCGCGAAGATTTGGCGGCTATGGGACCCTGAATTCCGAGCGATTGTTCAATCATCTGATGTCCACTTTGATGAATCTCGTACCCCTGTTGACGTGAAGCAGGGTCCTGGCTGTGACGTGCTCAAGAACTTCATTCCTCTTGCAGATGGGGTTGAGGATGATGATGAGATCGGAAGTGTGCCTGCCGTTGACTCCAAGGCAGAGGAAGCAGAAATGGGAGCTGCCAAGACCCCAATGGCAACAGGTGAGGGCAGTGACATACCAGTGAATCCGGTCCCAACACCTAATGAAATTCTAGTTCCCAAGGCTGGAGAGAATGAGGATCGAAGGGTCATCAATAAAAGGAGTAGTAGAACCACTACGATGGTTGAGGGGTAGAGAAGAGTTGAGCACGACAATCCCCGAATTGGCCAAACAAGACCCAATCTCGAGAGCTCCTCTGGTGGCCCGACAGTATAGGTGCCCAAGAATTCGAAGAACCACCTTGTTGGCCCAACTCTACTGGTGCCGGAAAACATACTCATACACGCATGAGAATCGAGCCAGATGCTTCGCCGATCTCTCCGTCGCCGTCAGCCAGTTCAAGCAGTTGCTTCTTAGGCCGAAGATGTATGCGAACCTATTCCAGGTGACGACCCGGCAAGTTACACAGATGCTGTTACCAATGCAGTATGGCGCAGTGCCATGAAACAAGAGTTCAACTATCTTATTGAAAATGACACCTGGGAGGTTGTCAGCCGTGATGATGTCCGAGAGGCAAAGGTCATTGGATGTAAATGGGTGTTTCGAGTTAAGCATAACTCAGACTGGTCTATCCACTACAAGGCACGCCTTGTCATCAAAGGATATGAGCAAACAGAGTTTGGTGAGACTTACGCTCCTGTTGCCCGGCTAATGACATTCAGAATTCTAGTTGCTCTCGCTACCCAGCTTGGTTGGACAATCCATCAAATAGACGTAGTTACCGCTTTCCTAAACCCGGTTGTCAACGATCTTGTCTTCATGTCCTTCCCTGAAGGCATAGAGTGATTGCAAACTGCAGCACCCATTGGTGCAGTTTGCCGGTTAAAGAAAGCTCTATATGGACTTAAGGAGGCTCCTCGCCCTTGGTTTGCCAATATCGATCATTTCCTTAAGTCACAAGGTTTTGTTCCATCCTCAGGAGATGCTAATCTATACATATCTTCCTCCCGCAAGGTTATACTGCTACTCTATGTGGATGACATTCTTATAGCTTCTGGGAACCCTTCCACTACTCTGTCGGGGAACAACTTCTCGTGAGCGAGTATAAAATGACAGACCTTGGATTATCGCGCCAATTCCTAGGAATCGATATCGAGCAGCTACCAGATAATATTCGAATAGGCCAGCGATATTTCGTAGAGCCTGTTTTATGGCAATTCGGCATGAGTGATTGTAACGGCATCTGGACACCGCTTGAATCTCGACCCTCCATGAAATTCGTACCACTTGCAGCCGATGATCAGCAACTATATCAATCCTTAGTTGGGAGCATCATGTATCTCATGTTGGGAACACGACCCGATCTAGCATTCACGATATCAGTTCTGTCAAAATTCTCTGCCTCCGCTGGGTTAGAACATCTCGCCCAGGCAAAGCGCATTCTTCGGTACCTAAAGCAAACACGAGATATTAAGCTTTGCTACAAGAAAGGCGAAGTCCCATTCGATAAGTCACTTGAGGGATTCTCAGATTCAGACTGGGCGGGAGATTTAGGTGACCGGAAGTCAACAGGAGGATTTGTTTTTCTTCTATCAGGGTGTGCTATAGCCTGGAAAGCTAAGAAACAAACTATCATTGCCCTCTCCACTACCGAAGCGGAGTACATAGCTGCATCAGAAGCTGGAAGAGAAGCAATTTGGCTTCGCCGTATAGTTGGAGATCTCATGGCTGTGATCTCTTCTACTGAATCCTTCTCTTCTCCCACTACCGTCTACAGTGACAGCACCGGCAGTCTTACACAGATCTCGAATGCACGTCATCATGAGAGAACCAAACACATAGACATAAAATATCACTATGTCTGCGATATCGTCGAGCAGGGGATTGTTATCTTTCGCCATATTTGAACACACAATATGTCTGCTGACATGCTTATGAAGCCGCTCACAAGAGACCTCTACTGGAAGCACATGAGAAGAATTGGGATGGAAACCATGGTCTGATTTGTGTTTTCCAGATGGTTAATGTCTTTGCCCTTCTCCTTTTTTGTTTGGGATGTCTTCCTTCTGTTTATACTTTATTGGAGAAACTGAGAGTATACCTTTCCCCCTTGAGACACTTTTGGATAAGGGGTTTTACTGGTGCTCGATGAGGTTTAGGAGGTTTAGGAGATTTTCCTTCTTTCCATTACTATCTTTCCAAGTTTATACTTAGTTTTTTAGTCTTTTAGCCTTATTTCTCACAGTACTGCAGAAGAGGGGGAGTGTTGAAACATACTTCTGGCACTACTGTGGTGTCACTCGTACTATTGCTTTTTCTCCTTACATCAAACCTTACCGCACATCTAGATCATCTAGCACTATTGAAGATACCTCCTTGCATTTCTCTCACTTTTCTTTCCCTTGTTATTGTTATTGTTCGCTCGACCTTTTTGTCTCGCTCCCAACAGTAGATAGTCAGGGTCTTTCACCCTTCCCTTTGAGTTAATCAAGCATTCTCGTTTCTCAAGCAATTAATCACTTCTTTGTATCATCATTCCATTCTAATATTCTCACAACAAAAACTATTGATCAACATACTTTCAGGGAATGAGGGATAATCACTATTGGTACTGAGAACCCAGTGTATCTTGTCTCATTCTTACTTTCAGTTTCCTCCTCCTCTGAGTTTATATCTATTAGAGTTTATGACAGGTGATGCATGGAGGAAATCATGGGGAAGGTAAAGGGAATATTATTATTATTATACAGGAAGGGAGAAACTATTTGGTACCTATTTATAGGAACTAATAGGAATAGTCGATGTACCCTATTACAATAGTGTATATTGTATCCAACCAAATCTCACAAAGTGTGATACTATGGTGCAAGCCTTCCAGACACAGCACCACGGTTGGTGTTGCAGGGGACACAATGGGGGATGCAATGGGGAATGCCTTGGCATGAAGTCCTTCCCAATAGCTAGGGGCTAGGTATAAATTACTATGGCCTATTGTATTCTTTCTGTATCATATCATATTTATTTATTTTCTTTTGTATTTGTTTCTTATATCAAAATATCTAATAAAAGAGAGAAGAGTTTTACATTTAATTTAACTGTGAATACAGTATGAACAAATCATAAAGAAAGATTTTTTGAAATGATATATTATGAGTGAGAAATATCTTCATTCTAAGGAATTTAAACCTAACCCCTAGTTATTGGGAAGGATTTCATGCCAAGGTATCCCCTCTTGCATCCCCCATTGTATCCTCTACTACACCAACCAAGGTGCAGTATCTAGATAGCTTGCACCATACCATATACAGTATTAGAGTATTATCTATCTACCCACTATGAAACCTTATTCTAACACCTACCCCCTGTGACAAATTCCACCTCAAACAATCTAATCTAATACTCAAATTAACTCAAGTATTATTAGGTACTAGTAAAATCCCTCATCCATAATATCTCAGAGAGGAAAAGTATGATAGCAACACTTTCCTGGTTCACCAATTGTGTAAAGTGGAAACAGCCAAGAGGGTACAGAGAGAAGAGTATTTGTTGTTGTAAACTATTGTTGTTGTCGATAAGTAAAAGGAACACAACACAGACCAAATTCAGCAGACTAACTACCATACACAAACACTACGAAATATAGTTACCATCCATATGGTGACCATCCCAATCCCAACAGTCTGCCATAACCTTATATCCCATGATGAGGTTACTCCATTACTCCCTCTAATCCCATCGTCTATCTCTCTCTAAGAAAAATAAAAAAAACTTTTAACTAACTAAAAAAAAAGTAAAAATAAAAACATAAAAACCAAAAAACATATCCACATCTCAGGCATAAAAACTAAGTACATTGGGTAGTCAATGATAAGATCTTGATAAACCACTGGTGTTTTCCTTGCTCTAATCTCTTTATAAGACCATTTGTGATCATCTCATCTGTCCTAATATAGGAAAGCCCAACGCTTCCATTCTTCACCAGTTCACACAATCAGAAATACTTCACACTCACATGCCAGGTTGAAGGTTTAAACTATCGGTTCATCAGACTTGAGATACATGCTTGATTGTTATTAAATACCGATACCAAATATGCCTGTTCTCTATTACTTTCTCTTCCATCCAACTCTACCAGTAACTTTGCTAATGAAATTCCTTCTTCCACCGTGAGTGCGGTTGCATTGAATCCTGAATCTGCAGTCCACCTCGCCACTATCTTCTCCGTTTGACACCTCCAATGGACAATTGCTCCGTATTGATCGTGTATTGTAAATCTGCTTGTAGATCGCATTCTGTCAACTTCTCTCACGAAATCTGCAGTGGCATAGATGACAATTAGGGCATTTCATGACTTTCTGCTTACTCTCCTAATGCTCTGATTGTCTCTACTCCTGAGTCCAAGACATAGCCCTTTGGTTTGTTGTAAATAGTATAGGATTCACTTCACTGCTGCCCAGTGAATGATCAATGGATTGGACGTGAATCATCCAACTAACGCACTTGCGAAGTCTATGTCAGACCTTGTCATAATCGCCATATATGTTAGGCTTCCAACTGCCTCTTGGTATACCAGCTTCTCTGTAACTTCTACTTCATCCAAACAGTTGTGAAGTTTACTCCTATTGTCCATGGGTACCACACACCCCTTGCAATCCTCCATCTGAAATTTTCTAAGAACCTTGTTTAGATAGGCACCCTTACTGAGGTGTATCTGTCTTTTCTTATGGTCTCGCTTGAGCAACATGCATAAGAAGAACTTAACATTTCCAAGATTTTTGATTGTGAAATGCTTTTGGATTGCTGACTTCATCCAGGTGACATCCACTTTGCTGCCAATCAGTAGCATATTATCAACCCACATGATGATAGTCGTGTCAGACTCTGTTATGTAAATACCAGCTTCGTATTTGGAGCTCTTCATGCCAAGTTCATTTTCCAGATGGGACTCAAGTGTGTTGTAACAATTGTAACAGGCTTGTTTGAGACCATAAAGACTTTTTTTCAGCTGAACCACAACATTCACTGATCCTGTCCCACTCCCTTGAAGTACTATCTTTCCTTTAGATGACACTCCCAAATCTTTTGGAAGTTGCAAGTGTATCTGCTCCTGTATCTTGCTTTCTAGGAAAGTTGTAACAATATCTAGCTGCACTATCTACATTTCTTCAAAAGCAGCCTTCGACAAAACCATTCAAATTGCAGGGAATGAGATTGTCAGGTTATAGGTTTCTCCCAAGTCTATTCCGGGACATTGTCAGAATCCATGAGTGACCAACTGTACTTTGTGGTGAGCAACACATCCATCTTTGCCCAATTTCTCTTGTAAAACCATGTATGATGAAATTGTTTGTAGATTTTCCGATTCTTCAGTAAATGGCACAACTGACCAGGTATCATGTGCTTCAAGTGATTCCAATTCCAAGTTGATAGCATCTATTCAGTCTTCTGTGGTGGTGCTCCTCAATGCCTCAGCAATTGATCTCAGACCATCTGTGACCATGAATGAACAATCAATCCCCAGATTGGCATCACTCACTTCTCTCTCACTCTCACTTCTACTTCTCCATACTTCTCCCATCTCCCCTAAAACTCTGCCATCTCTCACTACACTCACAACCTGCACTGAAATCCTTTTACCTCTCTAACCTGCTGGAACGTTCCAGTAAGGACCCAGGTTGGTCCGCATCTCTGACTCTGTGTGGGGTCCCAAACTCGTCCTCTGAGTCCCATGTCTAATTCCAGACAATAAATATTCTCTTCTGACTGGTGGTGATATCTGTGGTAGTAGTAGTAGTGGAATCTCTTCCTGTTCTGAACTCTGTGACCGGGAGAGCAGTGTAGTTTCTGATTCATCATGAAATGGGAGAAAAATCTGTTGATCTGTTGGGTTGAAATACGAAGTATTCTCATGGAACACTACATCATGTGATAAAATTAACTGTTTTGTCACCAGGTTATAGAGTCTGTATTACTTTGTGGTATGCATAGAGCCAACAAACATCATCTTTTTAGCTCTCAGACTACACTTTTTATCCATGTGCTTTGCTGGGTGAATGAAGGTATAGGCAATATATTCCTACACCTGGAGGTGTTTGAACTCAGGCCTCATATGAAATGACAACTTATAAGGTGTAGCATCTATCCTATATGTCCGCTTGGTCAAGGACAAATTCTTTAGATATACAGTAGCCAACAGTGCTTCTGTTCAATAACTCTTATGTGATCCTACATGTTGTAGAAGTACGTTTGCTCTTGCAACTAATACTCAGTTACTGTTCTCCAACACTTCATCTTCCTGTGGTATGTATGGAACTGTAACTTGCCAGGCAATCCAAGTTCTCGTCAATTCTCTTTGGAATTTGCCATTCGAGTATTCTCCACCAACATATATTCTGATGGTTTTGATCTGATAACACTTTAGACCTCCACTGAAAAGTTTCTCGACAGCTGCTTTGTAACTTTAGAAGTGGCCAGCTGCCTCAATCTTTGACTTTAGGATGTAGACAGTTGTAAATTTCATAAAATCATCAACGAAAAGCATAAAGTACAAACATTCTCCAATACACTTGCTGTGTATAGGACCACAAAGGTCTGAATGGACCAATTCCAAAGGTGCTGTAGTCTTATGTGTTGATGCTTTAAACAGTAAATGCATCATCTTTCCTGTGAGACATACTGTGCAACAGTTCTCACAACTATTCACTTGTAAGCAGGGTATTCCACTTATCACCTCCACATTGCCCATCTTCAGGACTGCTAGTAGGTGTAAATGTCCAAGCCTATGGTGCCAGAGTGTCATCATTGAGTTCTCTTTTTGTGACAGAAGCAAACCAAAATCCAGATGACTGTTTTCCTGTATCATCTTATATAATCAGTTATATTTTTTGACTATTGTGACTAGAATGCCATCTTTATAAAACTCTGCACCATCATTTGTCAACACAATCTTGATTCCTTTCTTGGTCAACTGACTAACAGAGATCAAACCTGTCTCCGTCACTCGGGGTACATGAAGTACATGAGTGAAACAGAGTGACACTGGCCCACAGACTGGTGTCCAGATATGCATTTGGACTGTCCCAATACTGGCTGCTGTGACTATCTCTTCAGTTATAGTCTTCATCTGATACTTATAAGGGGGTAACGAAATGTAGCTGTCATCAATGAAAATGTGTTGATGTCTGATCATATGATTCATACATTCTGAATCGACAAACCATTCTATATCATTTTCCACATCAACTCCTCTCAGTGCCTCTTCAATCTCACTCTCATAATCTTCATTTTCTATTCGATTGTCTCTTTCTTGCTCTCTCGAAACTACTCTATTCTGCTCAACCATACTTGTTGCCTTCTTCTTGCTCAGCCAGACTTTATCATCTGCAATATTGCCATGGTCCTGTTTTCTGGGACTCTAATACATATCTTGTCTTTCTCCTATAGCTCTTGGGTTCTGCTTATTCTCTGTATTCCCTTGTTAGCAGTCGACCATCTTGTGAACCTTTTTACCACCGCTATGACAGTTTCCAGTAAACATTGAAGATCTCCGAGTTTGTTCTCTCTCTCTTGGAGTTGGTCGACTTTGTTGATATTAGCTGTGTGAAACATTCAGTTTGTTTCTCTTGTTGTTTGTAAAGCAAGCTTGGTCAGGAAGAATAGTTTGCTCTCTACAAAGTTCCACTTCATATGCAGTGAGAAGCATCTACTAGTATGACTTCTGAGACCAATTGATAGTAGTCTGAGATGGAAGAGCCGCTCTGGTTACCATAACCCATGTCTTCCACTCCAGTGTCTTTGGTAAACCTTCAAAGATATGAAAAACCAATTGCACATGAGTCGGAAGTTGCCTGCGCATCAGCGGCTTATCACACAGTTCTTGAATGTGATTCCGATAGTTCAAAACTGGGCCAGAGTCTTTGAGCAAGCATTCATATAGTAGTTTCTGTAGATGATGCAGATTGTAACCAGTAGCTATTTCGTATTTCGAGTTGACATCTTCCCAGATCTTTACTGGTATCATCCATGTCGAACTATAATATCCAACAGCTACTGCATCTGTCATTGCTAATCGGAGTGTACCCATTGCTTTTTGGATCTGCTGCCTTTGGGCTAGATATTTTTCTAACTTCTTTTTGTAATCCTTATCATCCATTGAAGGCTTCTTCATGATGTCCTCTTCCTCCATCGTCAGATCCTACAGACCTTCTCTCTGCAGGTAATCTGTTGTCCTCATTACCCACAACCAATGGTTGGACCCATCATGCTTTGTGAAACTCATTCTGACCAATGATGATGTACTTTCTTGTTCATTCATCTTTTATAATTATCACAGACAGTACTGCTTGCAGGAGCTCTTCTTCAGTAGTATACAGTGTCGAATTGGGTTGCTGAAATTCCTCAAATGTTTTCATTTTTTTTTTGTAATATGTAGATGGGAGACGAAGTGAGAAATGAAAAGAAAAGAAACAGATAAAACTTCTGTTTATTTTTATTATTCTTTGCTCATCAGCTAATGTAGCAGGCTCATAACCTGATGGCAACACTTGGCTGGTTCACCAACTGTGCACAGGGGAAACAGCTGAGAAGGCACAGAGAGAAGAGTGTTCATTGTTGTAAACTATCATTGTTGTTGATAAGTAAAAGGAATGCAATGCAGACTAAATACAGTGGACTAACTACCACACACAAACACTAGAAAACCTAGTTACCATGCACATGGTGACTATCCTAATCCCAACAGTCTGCCCTAACCTTATATCCCACAATGGGGTTACTCCATCAAAGTATACCCTCTATTAGTCATTGTTGATTAAGGAGAGATACAAGCAAACAAAGTACAAAAGTAATAACTCAAACAACAGCAATTGTGACAACCTATATACTACAATCATAAAGTCCTAATTGCTTAAAAAAACTATACTACTTTGCTTCACTTAATGTCTTTGTTAGGCATATGGAAAAAAGGACCAAAGTTACCCGGCCTTTACATAGGATTATTTCTACCATACCCCTGCAGCCCCCATATAGGGACCGGGCGTCATTACGGTATTTCGGTCGAGTTGCGTCCCGACACTTTAGCCACAATAAATGGCACCTTCAGCATAACACCATATACGTCGTCGCCGTCCGTCCGACCGGATGCTGTCCGTAGGATATATGAGAGGGCACCTTTGGCGACTCATGGGAAGTGACTCGGAGGAATTTGGTTAAGTTTTGAGCAAGCTATTACCTTGTACATTAGCAGTTAAATATTATGGCTGATAAGTGATGGGACGATTTGGGAAGAAACCTTAGTGACCGAATATCGTGAGCCTATGGCACCGACGGGTAGCCATAGAGCCGAGCCTCTTGCTTTGAAAGAAGTAGTGCCCCAAGAGGGCCTACTCGAGAATCGGTATGAGAGGTTTTCGCTGGATAAGCTATTGGCTCGATCCAGAGCAAAAAACCCTATATATCCGATGGGCCTTGTGATGCATCAATATGCGACACAATGGCCGCGCTCATTCATTAAAGCTGATCACTTTATGTTTTGAGGCAGAACAATTGGTATAGTTGCCATTAGGGCGGCATACTCAAATTAAGTTCATATAGTGGAGAGATCGAAGGCTACCTACTGGAGGGGTGTTCACACCCCCCAGAAACAATAGGAGTTCGAAGAGATCAAAGCTAAGCAAGGCAAATATTCTCAGGGTCAAAGGTGTTCGCACTTAAGAAAGTTAAGAGGTTTTTGACGGAGGTACTTAGATAGTATGGGAGTTGGTTGTAGCCCACGATAACCCAGACGCGGAATATAAATATCGAGGTACTCCCAGCTATCAGAAACATCAAGCAACGGAGAAGAGATCTTATTAATATATTTATTACCTTACTCTTGAAAAAACTATTATTACACATATCCTTTATAAATACTTCGGGAAATACGAGCCTACCTTAACGATCTTCGTTTTATCCTACTTTACATTATCTCAAGAAGCCTACGGCCTAGACCTACCGGCCCTATCTATGGTTGGACTACCCCGAAACAGTCTTTGTAAAGCCATTGGCTGATTTATGTTCAGTTGATACAAACATAAAATGAATAATTCTATTGAATTTTAGTTCCCTTGATTTCAGTAGTCTAATATTAAAATGCTTATTCCTTGTCAATAATAGCCAGTTTCCCTCCTATTTCGCATTGCTCATAGTCAGGAAAAGCAAGTATGATGCAAAAGCAAGTGTGACTCAATGTTTTTTTTTTAAGAAATGCTTACATAATACAAGTTATTAACTACACAAAATCTATACCAATTTCTGAACCTACCCAACCTCATCTGACCACCCCCTCAACCCACCCCAACACCCCCAACCTGCTCCAATACACCTAACTTGCTCCGACACCACTAACCTACCCTGACTCCCATAACCTGCTCTGACTATTCCAACTTATATTGATAACCAAGTAGAAGTTAAAATGTTGGACACAATGTTACGATCGGCTATATGATCGCTCCTTTCTTATATCTTGCAACAGGCAACGAGCCTATAGGTAGCTTTTCCCTAGAGGTAATACTTACCTATCTCTTATTGTATTCTCTTTCCTTTGAGAATTCTTAATACTTGTTATCTTGCACTACGTCTTAGATATTGACCGTTGCCAATACTAAGTCCTTATAGTGCTAACTAGTATTGATTCTGTTCTTCTTCGTGATGGTTGGTCTTTGTAGTAAAGAGCGTAAAGGTGTTTTATTGATAACTTATAAGATAGGAAATAACTTAGGTGGTTGCGTGAAGAACTAACTATCAGGTCCTACTGACCTCCTTATATAGTTCTTCCAGCAACCCGCTTACAAATCAAATGAGTCACAACTGTGACTCATGTACTCGCGTAACATATAACCTCATGACCATACTTGGTCATGCGCAAAAGTCCCATGACCTTAAAGGGGTCATGTGTGAAACCTCATGACTCGTATAAACGAAGTCATGCCTCTTAATCCTCATGACTCATAGGCACACCTATGAGTCAATGATCAACATACCAATCAAATTCAAATATAACTAACTATGATTCGTAACTGTGAATCATGTAAGACCCTATGACTTGTATGTGAGTCATAGTGCTAAAAACCATAACAAAATAAAATACTTATGACATATAATTGTATGTCATGTGAAACCATTACAAACCATGCCAGGTTTGTAATACACAATGGAAAATCTAGAAATGAAGGAGTGATTGGATCGGGCTGTGGAATGGCTAGAGGAAGAGCCAAGAGAGATGGCCAGTACAGCAGCACAAATTTTCAATGTTAAAGCATCATTGATCTGAATGCGTCAACTTCATAAGCGCAAACAAGAACAAAATTCTCGAGTTACCTTTAATCAACATGGTGGCAACAATCATATCCTGACTGAACTACAGGAGCAGGCAGTTTATCAGTACTGCTATGGGCAATAGAAGATGGGAATTGGAGCTACACCATCCATAATGTATCCCACTATCTGCCACCTCTGGCAACAGGAACAGCGCAATCTACCATCTCTTGTTTGGTTCGACTAATGGCTCAAGAAGAATCATAATCTTCATACAATCAAAACCAAGCCTATTGCAAGAGTTCGAATTATGACTCATGGTGAAGCAGATCTCCAAAACATTTTCCTTGAGTATCTCAACATCCTTTCAAAGTATAGTATCAGGAGGGCAAAATATATATACAATATAGATGAATCTGGAGTTAGAATTGGATGCCCAACTGGGGAGATGGTTATTGTTCCAACTGAAGTCAAGGAGCTATATACTTCAAGTCCTGAGAATCGTAAGTCTGTTACAATTATTGAAGCTATCAGTGCTGATGGAAGTCCTCCTATACCTCCAGTTATTATCTGTCCTGGAGAAAGATTATGGAGAATTGGGTTGATGAAAACCTCCTTGGAGCTGAAGTCATTGTAGTCTCTCCAACTGGCTATACAAATGAGAATATCATACTTGCTTGGCTTGACCACTTTATCAAGCATGTTGGTGCAGGACCAGTTAAACACTGGTGTATACTTCTTCTTGATGGTCATATTACCCACCATAAGGAAGACTTTACTATCAAATGTCATGAGAAGTATATTGTTGCCTTTGAATTTCCCTCACATTTGACACATACCTTACAACCACTTGATATTGGCATTTTTTGACCTTAGAAGCACTACTATAATAAAGCAATCTATCATGCCCTACGCTGGCTTGAGATGGAATATACTATTTCTTCATTCCTTCGAGACTTTAGCTCCATTCGCAAACAAACATTTCAGTCACATACAATCAAAAATTCATTCATGGATTCTGAAATGTTTCGTGTTGCATTCAAAAAGGCTTTAAAGAAAATGTGCTACTACAATAATAAGACTCCAACTAACAGAGTTTTTGAGGAACCTATTAGTTTAGTAAGTAGTTCAGGGGCTAGTGAAAGTCAGGTTGAGGCTTCAGTAGAAGAGGGTGGAGAGTTACAGCTTCCAACACTTCCTAGTACTTATTTCAATTATCAGAAGGGTATGGGAGAATGGGTAGATCATGTTGAAACCTTTAGTCTAACTTCCAAAAACTAGTTTCTACAATGGGCAAAAGGAACTGAAGTCCACCTTGCAAAGTCACAGCTTCAGGAGCAAACATACATCAATATTCAAACTTAAATTCTTGTACAAGAATTATGCAAAAGTAAGTCCCACCAAGTGATTCAAAAAGGAGGAGTCATTATTGTTGAGAGGCCTCAACTCAGAAAGAATAAAAAAGAAGAAAAGGAGAAAGCTACTGCTATAAAGAAAGTACAGGAGAATATTCAGGTTGCTGTAAATAATGCAAAAGCAGGACTAAGCTGCCATGGTATTGATGCTCGCAAAGCTGAAAAGGAGAGAAAGAAACAAATTCGGAATATAGAGGCAGTTGGTGGAATTGTCTCAGCTGAGCTTTTGATACCAATTTTAGACCTTGAGAAGAATCTTACTTCAGAAGATCTTGAGTTACTCCAATCACTACTAGACCTGTTACAAGCTTTATTGTTACTTGAACCTGCTTCTACCAGAGTGAGTGGAGTAATTGATTACCAATTATTAGATAATATGGATGAAAATATTGAGGTGGAAATATATACAGGAAGCCAGCAGTTTGGGTAACAATATATAATACAGAGGCCCATTGATGGATGTAATAGCAGAAGTGATTCTGAGGATTTGGCTTGTGAATCTGATTCTGATTCTTCATGTATATTATATGATTCTATTGTGCAGAATGCTGATTTTGTAGCATTGGATTGAAATAATATAACCTATGCAGAGATTGGAATATGTAGTTAATAAGTTTTATTATGTAAACATTTCTAAAAAAAATTAAAAATAAAAAAATCATGTTACATTTCCTTTTGCATCACACTTGCTTTTTCTGACTATGAGCAATGTGAAATATCAGGGGAGTAGTCTATTACAACCTCTGATTTCACATTTGCGATTGTGCATTCAGTATCATCAAAGATAGTTGTTGGTCCCCAATTGGAGGATAAACATAGTGAATCATCTAGAGCAGGGGGTGATGTTGGAGTTGTCAGTAATGTTCCACATTTACTGCCAAGTCCTATCTCCCACATTTGGGTAGTTTTGTTTGATAGACTCATTTCGATCTAATCATCTGACAGTTGTAGGGAACACCAGTAACATCTTCACAGGTATTATTTGCTTTTAGAGCAGTAAATTCATCAGCAAAAATATTATCTTACACCCTATGCGTCCTGTGCATCTGATGCACAGGGTGCCCATAACGATAACCATTAACCATAATGTGTGGTCGAACCGACATCGCGTCCTGATATCGAGTCATGTGCCTGGTGCATCCTGACTGTATCCAGACATAGACCCCTACACCAGGTGTGCCCTGACAATGTCTGATTCTGCACTCTTGTGTCCTAACAATGTCTGATCCTTGGGTGTTGCATCATAACAACATCTGATTCTCAGGGGTTGCATCATAACAATGTCTGATTCTCATGTGTTGCATCCTAACACCATCTGATCCTAGCTTATTATGTCCGGATGCTACTTGATCCTAAGCTCTTACATCATGGCGACGCCTAATTCTGGCATCTTGCACCCTGACATCACATTCTTGCCTGTGTGCATCAGGATTCCATGATACGCACGATGTGCGCCCTGGCACTACCTATCATCAGTTTGTTCGATCCAGATTCTTTCTACATGACACTCCTCTCATCTGGATCCCTGCCTGCATACACAATGTGTCCACATTTCACCTCAACCACGATGCCTCATCATGATGCTACTACTTCATGTCTGGACCTCCTCAGGATGCCTTCTAAAGTGAGGTCAATTACCCCTGATGCCATCTACATGTTGCACCCGGTATTGTCCAATGTTCCCAACTTCCTCCTAATATCCGATATGCTACATTGTGATTACCCTGACACACTCCGGATGGCCGCGTTTCATAGATTCTATGGTGAATATCCCCTTGATTATTCCTTTGCAGTACATCTTTCAGTTTCTATTGTAGTGTCATCATAGTAAGCTAAATTAAATCGATTACTCATAATCTTTACAGGTTCTTAATTCCCCTTAATCACCATCGGTGAGGGTCCTACCCCCCCACTCATGATTGTCTGACTTACGATGACATCCCCCCTGGTGCTTCCCACCCTTCCTGAGAATCCTCAAGGCTCAACAAGACCCCACGAGATAGAGAAGTGATCATAACTCTGTCTACCATCAGTCCTATGGTCAGATTATGTGAGTCATCCGGCCTCAGAGCATCTGAATCTTGTAACTGAAGCTCCTGGGCTACTGATGTCTGGCTCAAGTCAAACCAGCTCTTAGTTTCTGGCGACAGATTCCGACATTCCTGATGTCCTACTAGGTCCAAGTTCCAGTGATTAGTGTATCACAGTAAAGGGTGTGTAGATGTTACGATCCACTATATGATCTCTCCTATTTATATCTTGCAACAGGCAATGAGTCTGCAGTTAGTCTTCGTTACGGTAATACTTACCTTCTATTGTATTCTCCGTTCTTCGAGAATCCTTATTACTTGTTATCTTACACTACGTCTTAGATATTGACTGTTGTCAATACTAAGTCCTTATAGTGCTAACTAGTATTAGTCTTGTTCTTCTTCGCGGTTGTTGATCTTGTAGGTAAAGAGCGTAAAGGTGTTTTATTGATAACTTATAAGATAGGAAATAACTTAGGTGGTTGCATGAAGAACTAACTATCAGGTCCTACTGACCTCCTTATATAGTTCTTCCAGCAACCCGCTTACAAATCAAATGAGTCACAACTGTGACTCATGCATTCGCGTAACATATAACCTCATGACTATATTTGGTCATGCGCAAAAGTCCCATGACCTTAAGGTGGTCATGTGCGAAACTTCATGACTCGTATAAACGAAGTCATGCCTCTTAATCCTCATGACTCATAGGCGTACCTATGAGTCAATGCTCAACATACCAATCAAATTCAAACATAAACAACTATGACTCTCAACTGTGAGTCATGTGAAACCTTATGACTCGTACCTGAGTCATAGTGTGAAAACATAATATAGTATAACTCAACTGAGTTATGTGAAAACCCTTTTAACAAATGAAACCATTACAAACCATATCGGGTTTGTAATAGTAGAAGTGTCATTCGATATCCAACTCTTGAGCTCAGTACTTATGGCTTCTCAATTGTCATCGTATCCTTCACAGCAGTCACGCTGCACCCCATGAACTTGCCCAACCTGTTTATCAATTGTTTCTCCAATATTTTGTACAATCATGTCCTTTATCCTCCATCGGCACTTACTACAAGTTTCTTTTTGTTGGTCAAAAAGGTCTCCTATTTGGTAACAGGTTAGCCGCCTTGGTCGTGAATGAATAGTTGGATAATTTGGTGACTCACCTCTGGCCGCCTCAGGCTTAAAGTCCCTGGGCTCCTGATATATCCCTGTTTGCCATGCACGCAGTATATGGCAAATTGTGGTGCGCGTCAAGCAGATCATGGTGCCATTAATATGTGCTTGGAACCTGGGATCCACATTACCTTGCATCTTCTTCCCTGCAAAGTACTTATGGAAAATCAACTCAGGAATCTGGGGTGCAAGGAATCCTAATGTCAAGCCCTAGGTTACCTCCAATTATGGTCAATAGTAGTCACTATATGGTAGACATCTGGTGGAACAAACATCATGCCCTCTTGGGTCACACATAAACCTGTCCGGTCCTAACAGATAATCGACTCTGCACGCCATAGCTGAGGGATCGTCCGGTAGACTGTATAACTCCATAATCTCTTTCTTTACCTCATGTACAAACTGGGATCATACACCAGTATTTTGGACATATCTTTCTAGTTTAGTATTGCATTCTGCATTGTGTCATATATGCCTGAGTCCACTTACCAAACTTATGTACTGCTCTGAGGGTTTGATGTTTTGAGTATCCATAATATTAGCAAATGTGGTATCCCAAACCTTATGCACCTGGGCTGTCAGAGCAACAACATTTGGGAATGGCTGCTCAAACAGGGTGTACCATAGAATCAGAGTCTTTGCATCATCTAATATGCCCCTTGCCACACCTGTTACTATATTTCACTGAGAGTGAGGAGCTGGACTCGAGATCAGGGTAGCAGACACAGGAATACGCAGGCTACCCAGTGAGGATGATAACCATGCATCACTTGATGATGGGATCATTGGAGGATTGTAGGATCTCCACTGAATTATTCGTCCAAGATCCATGATTGTATGCTGAGCAGGACCTATCCCCTGGGACCCTGATGTAGTCGAAATACATATAGTTCTCACCTAATTGTCTCCCTTTCTGGTAGCTACTTGTGAGCCATGATCCCGTCTTGATCCAGAGCCCTCTGCTATATTGATGTCTTCTCCATCAGGTTCGGTGTCTGATTCTATTTCATCTGATCCTTGTGAGATTCGGTAATCATCACTACTATCATCCAATAGATGCACTGTTTGGGTATTTGGTTGATCATTGGGTTGAGTTTCAGGTTCTGCATACACCATAGTCAGCATTGTGCCCTTCAATGGGCACTTTGGTGCTCTTCCTAGTAGGCTTGCAATGGTGGGTTGCAAAGAATCTCAAGTTGAGGACACATCTTAGGATTCATTTTGACATATTCTGGATCTCTCTTTTCCCAATCCCATGGTACCGGGTTGCACATCACATCTACCTCTGTACAGATTGCCGACTTGGGGCACTGGCTGACTTTGTCTATTGGCCTATTACTTGTTCATGGTGTACATCAGCAAAAAAAAAACCCGCATCTGATTTATGCGCGTCACGTCCTGATGCACGCCGCATTTCTCGTGCGCCCGGTGCGCCTGGTGTGTCCTGAGTTCCATTGCAACCCCTTGTTGCACCCTATGCGTCATGATGTGTGTTGCAACACAACATTGCACCTGGTGCATCCTGTGTCATATAGCAACATTTTGCGGCGCCAGGACACTACCTGAGATCAGGTCGTCATCCTCTCGACCCCTGGACATCTGCATCTCTGTCACACCTTCTTCCCCATATCCTGACGTCTGGCTATGGCCGCTGCCTCACGGGAGTACCACTGGGCGTGGCCACACAGGGCTGGCCTTTGTCACGTTCCTTCCATCTCTCATCTCAACGCCATAACTCCATCCTAACATCGACCACAGATGCCTTCCATCCCCCGATGTCCCCATCCCTGCCCTGAACCCTCCCAGCATCCTGACACGTCACCATTGTCGGTTCCTCACTGTAAGGCCACAGGGCATTGCGGCGATTTGTCGCAATCTGTCTGGTTTCTTCACTGCGTCCTAGCGACGTTGGGACCTACAACGTTTCACTGCGTGGTGTCATCAGGGTCCTAATCTCAAGTACTGACCAATCCCCCATGGTAATTTTCTACATCGTGTACTTTTCGTTGTATCTATTATTTAGTTTCTATTAATTAGTTTCTACATGGAGGTTTCTATATACAGGTTGCAATGAAAGATGCTATAATATTCTCCGTGCCATTCAACCATCCTCGATGCAGAATAAATTTACTTGCCCAAGCTAACAGTTGTCGCCCGACTGTCTGGTCTCATGACCCGTCAATAAATCTCGTTAAATGTCCTTAAATCAATATGGCTGTTAACAAGCCATTGCTGGTCTGTCTCTGGGATGAGGTGCGCCAGACCTAGGATTGTCCCTATGTCTACTATAGTAAACTCTCATGCATTTTCCCTTAGCTGTACTGTGACAAGGCTGTGGACATCGGATACGCGTCCCGAGTTAACCGCGTTCAATATTTGGACACATGCAAGCCTGCGAACTGTGTCCTCGTGCATGTAGTCTCTGATTTTCAAGAGCGCCAGGAGCTTTCCAGGGAGACGGCCCTGGAGCACACCATACATATGCTCGCCACCAGTGTGTACCCAAAGCCAATCATTGCGACTCGCCTGGTTCCAGAAGAGTCGGGTACCAGTGGAGCGCCCTGTGGATGTCATAAATATCGGTTTCCTGGAATGCTAGAACGGGGATTTCAAGTTGTGTTAGTAGTTCAACTGGAAGGAATCGAGGTATGGCAGGATCTTCAGGAAGGCGGCGTTTGTTGGGCAGGCTATTTCGGCTATATCGAATCAATTCCCGACAGATGCTCTCTGGTGAGATACCCAAGACCTTGCAAAAATCCAGCACATCGGAAAAATCATCACGACTCCACTTCATGATCCTACGATTGGTGACTGGCGCAGATATAGAATTCGTTTTATCCAAATGTTCTATGAGCTCGGCAGGGGGATCAGCCCCGCGACATTGAAGGGAATCCAGGTTCAAAAGTCTCATTCGGATCGCATGCTGGCGACCATAACTGTGCAGGATCTGTCTTGCGACATCATTTTTATTCGAACGGCGCCACCCCTCCTTGATTTGTTCCTTATGCACGAGCTCGCCAAACTCCGTAGAATACATTTGGATGTTGCCAAACTGGTATATGTGACCCTGAAAATGACTTAGTAGATGCATCTTAATGAAGTTGAAACAAGATTCTGTATGGATTAGTTCCATATATTGGTCAATCTCTTCTTCACGATCCTACTCCCGTACCCGACGCCAGTTGGATTTCGCAACACATTGGTTTACCCATATTCTCTGATGTTGTAGCTCCCTTCACTGCTCGTCAACCTTTGCCCGTATCCTCTTCGATATTCGAAACTTGAAGAAGATCTCTTTCGTATCATGAAACCGATTCAGATATTGTTCCATATAATCCAAGGTCTCAGGTGTATGGCTTCTATATTGGGACATCAAAGTAAAATCAAGCAATGACCTGACGCAGGTGAGCGTGCGTTTGAATGGTAATACTTGCGTACTCTCAGGCTGCCTAAATGCCACGGCGAGAACTCCCAAAAGACAACGCCCCACGTTCCTCATCTCCCTTCCTTGCCACTGCGTAACCTCGCGGTATGCTTTTTTGGCCGCAAAGAATCCCGGGTATGGTGGTAAAGCCTTCCAGGCATCGTCAAAAGCCTGCAGTCATGCGTGATTCTTGAGGAATCCCTGAACCCAGTCCATCATATGCTTGAATAGTCCCAAATAAACTGTATGAAGCAAATGTGGCTTGTGCAGATCAGGTGCTGAAACCCGTTGAAGCCCATGAAAAACATTCCATCCCATCTTGATACCAAGTGCATCAAACGTGGCATTCTTGTCTCCCGACCGAGAGTCTGTCAACCGATGCTCATTTTCTTGTTCGAGACGTTCTTATGTGGCATAATCTCGCGTCTGATATGTCTCCTGTGCATCGGTTCCTAATGCATCAGGAGGCACCTCACATTTCGGACAGGTGTTAGATTTTACTCCGTGTAGTGCAACGTTTTCCATATGGTCCGCAACCCATGAGGACAAGATAGGGAAGCACCGCCGGACCTTCCCGTCCGCACAGTCAATTGAGATACCGTCAAGTGCCGCATCTTGCAAGGGTGACAGTATGTGTTCAAATACGCCTTGTAGTGTGTCGGCATTGATTTTTCTCTGCAGGTTGTCTGCTGAAGAGGACTGTGGGAACTTGGGTGGGACGGGCAATAGTGCAAGAAGGAGAACCGCCATTGATCCAGGTCTGTTACACCTAGTCGATAGCAGATTTCCGGTCGTAATATAGACAGACCACGCTTTCTTGTCACCCGAGAAGTTGGTAAGATGCTTCTGATCGGACATTCTAATTATTGGAACCAGAGTTGCACCACGTGGAAGTGTATCCTATAAACGGTTAGCCAGTGCCCTGATGAAGGAGGTTGCAAAGCAGGGTGTACAGTACTTGGACGTCCCACCACCAGTCCGCCGTATGCATTTCGGTATATATCCTGTGTCCATTCTGGTCATATTCACACCACGGTGCGTAGACCAAGTCATGCCTGTATGCTATCTGCCAAAGAAGGTATCTGACATAGTCAAGGACATTCTGATAGAAGAAATGCTGCGTTCTCTTGCCATCGTCAACTTCACCTTCGGACCATTGTAGATAAGCACTGTAGAGGTCCAATGATCGGATATGATTCTCCAGCGTATGCATTGAACTATAGCTGACTTAAGCAGAACTACCCAGACCGCTGGAAAAGAATTCATCGATTCGAGACTTCGAGACCTTGCTCTGAATGAACCAAGATGCAAGTTTGAAATCGTGAGCATTGGCAAACGGGGCCCATGGATCCTGGCACAGAGTACGGTGTTCATCCTCAAACCTGCTCCTGTCTCCAATCGCTTCCCCGGCACCTGGGTAATGCGCTTGTCTACTGGCCATCGCTGAGGTATTATGGTTGAGTACTTCAGCATCAGACTTGTGCGAGGTGTCATCATTCAATGCGTCGGCGTCGCATCCAGCGGGGTCTGGATTAGATGCATAGTCTGAATCGGCCTGTTCGTTCTCGTAATTTACCTCCGGGTCTAGGAATAGGTCTGTTTCTGTTTCAATAATAGGACTCACGGAAGGTGCATGTTGTATGGTAGAGGCAAGTACGATGTCCAGATTTGCATGCGCAGTTCGTAGGTGTTTCTCTTATGCGCCTGCCCGTACGTATCTTTGGCAACAAAATGGACATTTGACAACCATGGTGAAAGTCTACCTAGTCAATCTCGGGGGTCCTTTATATATTATAAGGTGCAGGAGTACTGTATAGTGTTGATCTTGACGCATGTCAGTGGAACACTGGGTCAAGGGGTTTGCACACGGTGAACTGTTACTAGTATACAAACAGGCTTAGCACTTGTAGCTTGATGCCTTGTATCACCCCATCTTATCAGATCACCTCATCCTCTCTGTTGTAACACAAGCTACTTCCCCTTCATGGGCCATCATGCAATGTCACTTCATATCACGACACTTGTGCAAATTAGAAGCTTATTTCACGAATATTAGTTACACATCACGGTAGGCTTAGGAACGTTGTTCCTGGCTACATTATCAATTGTTCTTATATTATCTTTTTTATTCTGATCTACCACAAATCTACATATCCACATATCCATACAGCCACATGCCCTCCGGGGTAATCCAACACAACAGAGGGCAGATACATCCCATCATACAAATAAGGTAAGTTAATTTCTCAGAAACGATTCAGAATCGGAACCCTCCTTCTGGAGATCAGGGAGAGCAGTACCATTCACGCAATCATGCTTCCGCTTGCGCGTCTGCCCCCTACCGGCACCTGCCTCTGTCTGACTCCCGAAAACATGCCACAGCAGGGACCCATAGATAGTCGAAACCAAACAGAGTCGGGAACCAGTCCAGAGCCTTGTAAAGTGGATTAGCTTGCGACCGCGGATGCCTGCCATCGAACCCGCAGGAAAGTGAAAGCACCGTTCCAAATCAAATACGCAAAACCCGGCCCCTTCAAACTGTCCCAATGGCGCACTCATCGTCCAGTCAAGGTCACCCTGGTCCAGGTGTGGCTCTGTTACGACATTGATGAGGCACGCACGTAGGGAAAAGCACTCGTTGTCATAATTGGTCCAGAGATTCCGGAAGTGATGGGGTAATAGCTCAATAGTGGACTGCATTGTGTCACGTTGTGGCCTGTCAATTGCCCCAAGAAGCAACCGCTTAAGCTGTGTAATATTCTAGAACGAGGCAAGCAGTGCTTGTAGGTCTCCACATGTATTTGAACCGACGTCGTTGGTATCCTTGATCAAAATGGGTCCTAGGTCCTCATGTCCCTGTTGCGCCCAAATGCCCCAATGGAACACCCCACAGCGCGAGTTCGGATAGGCATAGTGTCGTGGATTTTGCAGGAGCCAATCCTCAGTATGATTGTGCCTTATGCTGTGTGGAAGCCTTGGAGGCTGAATCTCACAGTACTTAGTAATGTTGTCTTTAGCCTGCTTCACGATCCTTGCCCCCACCTCCTCACTGTAGATAACGGAGGCTGGATTGGCAAATACAACAAGAAGGCAGCGATAGTTGCGATCGAGGGCCACATACAGCTCGCCTGCGCCAATGTTGACTTGCTGATATGAGGCGCCAAGCACATCGCATTGGTCCAGAGATACCGCTTGCAGGCCGGCCAGGTGTGGACCACAATTGTGTGTCTCAATATCTATATTAAGAAACACTTCGATAATGTTTCCTAAGAATGTATTATTTGAGTGTTCAACGACATGTACTACATGACTGCAATTGCATACCTTGCTTGCGCTTAATAACACGGAACGCCTTCTCACCCCTCCACTTTGCCACCTCACAGGCCACCTGGTCCTCCTGTGTCAGGGACATTCCCTTATCAAACCAACCTTCCATTTCGCTATCGGTCCTTGGCCTGAGCCTTGGTTGCTTGCCCTTGGGCTGAGAGAGCTTCATCGAGGCAGACCCCCCATCGACATGGGACTTCACCATAGGATAAAGCGTAACATCAATTGTTACCGGCACCTTGCTCCCAGGCCTTTGTCTTATACCAGGGGGTGTTTGGTGGTAGGGGGGATGCATAATGTTTCCCAGTATACCATTATTGGTACGATGCCAGGGGAGTTGAGAAAGATGTAGCATTATATGGTGCATTTAGAATCGTGGAGCACAAGGTGGTCTGTTGTGAATATGGTCAGTTCTAGTATCGTGAGTATCTGCACAGAGGAGAGGCTCCACAAACCGAGGTAAACCAATCGAAATACTAATTCTCGGAACGTGAGAAATCTCGCACCATGGTCCGAAAGGTATACCAGCCGTGAAGCCCTATATAGAGAGATGTACACTGGTTTGTAACTTTCTCCCTCTGCTATCCCTGAGTGGTTGGTCAGAAATAAGGTTCACAGAGGTTATCCCATGAGCCTGGTGCATGTAGAAATTGGAACGACTTGATGGAATAGTTTGGCGGTGGGAGGACATAGCTGGAGTGGGGAGACCCATAGAAGAGAATATGGAGGTACACAGGTGAGGGTGCGAGGATTGGGGTACAAGTACTGGTGTTGCGACCGTGATGCCATGGGATGTCATGCTGTCACAACTGTAACGCCATCGGACGTCGTGTGGTTGTGATGGCACAAGGCATCGGTAATGTAGAAATATGGTACCGCTGCCTTTTGGTATCACGTCAACAGTTCCGTGAAGATGAGAAGTTTGTATAGTTTTCTCGTGCTGTATACGACGTGTCAAGTCTAATAAACAGGGCTCTAGGGGGGTTGTAGGATCACTGACTATCACTTGTTATTGAAGCAAAAGATTTGCCTCCAAAATAGTGTTTTCAGAGTGTTCAACATTATGTTCGTAATCATCTAAGCATTCTTAACTACGATTGGACTCAAGACTCTGGCATGAAAAAATTACACAAAATTAGGGTGTTGTTAGGGTGGGTGGCTTAATAAAATCAAGCCATGAACGGTATTGTTTACTGACACTATTGGCACTACGGTATTCTCGCCTTGCCTAACTAGCACTAGAAGTGTCTGAAATCGTCTCCTGGTGTCGAGTCAATATTGCTGAACACCTGACAGGCTGAATTCAAGCAATCCGACCTACTCAGGCATAGAAGTTAGTGATGAGACGGACAGGGGTTGTAGTCCGGCCGTTCCAGACCAACTTCAAACCCCAGTCCATCTCATCACTAACATCAATACCGTAGTAGATAATCAACTCAGATGGTCAGCCAATGCTAGGTGACATACCGGATGCCAAAGCAAGGGGGCTGAATGTTATTACAATTATCACATACTGTAGTCTACTGTACCGTACCAGGCACTCGAGATCGAAACATCTAGCAATGAGACGCCAGGGGCATCAATGGGTATCATTAGTAGCTAATAAGTACAGGCTAAGAACTACCAGCTAAACCTACTAAACAAATTCCCAAAATGGGAAACAAAAATAAAACGCGCAATCAAATAGCAAAAAAAAAAAGAAAGAATAAATAAAACTAAGAAAATTCTATGTAAGAAAAAGTAAAATCTAAGGTCGGGGAAAATTATTGTGGGGCTTTCCGGACCCTGGTGCCTCAACGGGGCACAGGCAGGGACGAACAAACCGAAGAAACCATCGCGGAAGGCAGGGGGTTAGAGCCGACCAAAGATGCCTGGGGTGCAGGGGGCGTCATGGGTGTCAGTGGCGCCATCAGTGCATCGGGGGAAGGGGAGCTGTCCAGGGCCCAGTCAACGCAACCATGGTTGGTTAACTGTGATGGAGTGAGGAACTCCGCCAATCAGGGCTGCTGTCAGACAAGGGCAAGCATCATTCGATGCTTGCCCGTGTCCGAGTGTCTTGAAGGCCCGGTGTCACCTGGAGGTGGAGAGTCCTGGCTCATTGAGGAGCCAGCTTCCTCAACCAGTTCTTCGTCCTATATTGGTGATTAGTTGAGTTAACTGAAAGGAGGTTAGGTTAGAAACTTACATCATCAATCACTATTGGCGACACACAAGAGTCCCCCTCAGACTTGTCCTCCTCATTATTCTCCCTCACGATCCCCTCCCACTCCTCCACCTCTCCCGTATCCTCCCCAGAACCGGCTACCTACTCCTGCTCCTCCTCCTCCACCTCGGATTCCTCCTCCACCATGGCCTCCCCAATATCTCCAGCCTGCCCAGAGCAATCCCAGACCTTGCGGTCGAAGAAAGGGTATCTGCCATGGGCAGGCTCGGGGGTCCGGACCTCAGCATCTCCCTCACCCAGACGTGGCTCCAGGACCATTAGGTCCAGGGGGTGTCTGCCACAATTAGCAAGGAGCCATGCCTGGATGTCATCATGTTTATTTAAAAAGATAATCTCGGAGAGCGGGAGAGGCTTAGAGGGCGCTCGACGAAGTGCTCGGATGCCCTCACTGGTCCCCCCAAGGAGCTATCAGGGGCACCCGATTGCCCCCAAAACTCGCTCCCACTTGATCAACCTGAGCAGGTTATCCATGCTCAGTGATGCTAGGACCCCCCATGCCATTCCCTGGCCCAAGTCACTGGCATACCAGGGGTGGCCAAGGAACGGGTGCACAAGTTCCAGGACACCCGTCCGGTGGACGATATGCATCCTTATAGCCCGAGGGCAATAAGGAGAGTCCCAATCGGGCTGAACCACTAATGAAATGTGTTAGTATGAGGATAACAGATGAGAGATGGGATAAGAGATAACGGATGGTGCAAGGGAATACTTACTATGAGGTCCTGCTACCTCACCACCACCAGCCTCCTTCCCCTCGGCCAGACGGTGCCCGTTCGATATCCTAAGGATCTTGGCGGTATCTCGCACCAAGAGCCTTAGATGGCGCATAACTTCCCCCACCTCTTCAGCCCTGTGCTAGTCTCAAACAAGTGTGATCCGGGCGGTGACCAGGGGAAGGGAGCGAGCAAAAACGACTGCCCAATCCAGATCGGGTTCTGTTGGGCGGCAAAGGTTGAGCGAGTGAGCTGTCAGGTAGGTTTTCATCTCCTCGCGCCATGCTCTGTACGCAACAGTACTAGCGCAAGGTTTTGAGAACCCACACCAGCTTTTCGCATAGGCGATGTCGCCATAGCACCCCCTATGAGTATTAGTTTAGAATATGTGACAGATTGGCGTAGGAGCGTTTCACTTACGAGTTGTCCTCCACAGCCAGCTCGAAGGGGGGGTTCTCCAGTATACTCTCCTGGACAAGACTACTAAAATAAAAGAATAATTGTGAGCTCGATATCAGGGGACGCATAGACATGATAGGTAAGTGAGGGTATTATGCTTACGCTCTCTCCATCCCCCCTCCACTCGTAACACAAATACACAGGGCTCTGCATTTCCCACCCCGCTCTTGGGGGTCAGGAGGCTCAACAGCAGTATGTCTAAGTGCAAAAGAAAGGTTAGTAATTATCACCAGCTATTATGTAAATGGGAAACGGGATGTACTTACTTCCCCAGGTGCACGTCACTTGCGCAAGAAGGACTGGCAGGAATAGAGACAACTGGACATCTAACTGCAAAAGAAAGGTTAGTAATTATCACCAGCTATTATATAAACAGAAAACAGGATGTACTTACTTCCCCAGGCACACGTCACTTGCTTGGGAAGGACCCACAGGAACAGAGACAACCGGATGTCTAAGTGCAAAAGAAAGGTTAGTAATTATCACCAGCTATTATATAAATGGGAAACGGGATGTACTTACTTCCCTAGGTGCACGTCACTTGCGTGAGAAGGACCCGCAGGAACAGAGACAACTGGACGTCTAAGTGCAAAAGAAAGGTTAGTAATTATCACTAGCTAATATATAAACGGAATGTACTTACTTTGGGGTTTGCCCTGGTCGTGGCCTCGGAGTGACCATCAAATTCCAACAATCAATGGAAAAAAAAAAGAAAAAAAGGGAAAAATACTAAGCTGGACAGAGGCAAACAGGAGGTTTAGGGGAAACAGATGTACTAGGAGGGGGATGGGAAGGGAGGGGAAAGGAAGAGGTCTTATTCTTATCTTCCTCTGTGGTGGAGAGAAGAGAAGGAAAGGAGGAAAGGAGCAAAGGAGGGAAGAAGGGCTGAGCTTATATACCCTTCCCACATGAGGTGCACACCTCACGTATGCACCTCACATGTGCACCTCAAGTGCACAGGGTATATAAGAAATGATGCGTATGCATTTACTGGTTTGTTTGTACACCTCATTGTACACTCAAACAATGCTCGGACATCGTCAGATGTGAGAGCATTGTTTGCAGTACAATGGGGTGTACAAAGCATATTGATTTCACCAATAGCAGTGCATGAGGATCTATTCTGTATGTATATAAAACATATTTTAAAATCTATGGTGATATCCATGGAGTCTAACTTGTCACTAACTATCATAAAATAAGCTTTTAAGCCGCACTAATGACCTCTTGGCATCACTTCACTAGTGCAGCTTAAAAGCTTATTTCATGAAACGATATAAGATATATTACCAACACCTCTTGGCAGCATTGCTGAACCACGTCCCCGGCGTCGCCACAACAGTACAGTGAAAAGCCGATTTTTGATGTATATTGAAAAGATATTTGTATACCTATCATGGTATACAAATATCCTTTGAATATAAAAAGAAAATCGGCTTTTGGCCATAGTGTTGTCATGATACCAAGAGGTGTCAATAACATACATTTCTGTGTTATCGACACCTCTTGGCAGCATCGCTGCACGACATCCCTGGCATCGCCACAATAGTATGGTGAAAGGCCGATTTTTGATTTATATTCAAAAGATATTTGTATCCCTATAATGGTATACAAATATCCTTTGAATATAAAAAGAAAATCGGCTTTTGGCCATAGTGTTGTCATGATACCAAGAGGTGTCAATAACATACATTTCTGTGTTATCGACACCTCTTGGCAGCATCGCTGCACGACATCCCTGGCATCGCCACAACAGTATGGTGAAAAGCCAATTTTTGATTTATATTCAAAAGATATTTGTATCCCTATAATGGTATACAAATATCTATTGGATATAGAAAAAAAAATTGGCTTTTGGCTGTACTGTTGTCATGATACTAAGAGGTATCGATAACGTATATTTCTGGGTTATTGACACCTCTTGGCAGCATCAATGCACGACGGCCCTGGCATCACGACAACAGTACAGCGAAAAGCTGACTTTATTTTTTCATTGAAAAGATATTTGTATACCTATAATGGTATATAAATAACTATTTGATATAGAAAAAAAAGTTGGCTTTTGGCTGTATGGTTGTCATGATACCAAGAGGCATCGATAACATATATTTCTATGTTATTGACACCTTTTCGCAGTATCGATGCACAACATCGCCAGCATCACAACAACCATATGGCGAAATGCTGACTTTATGTTTTTATTGAAAAGATATTTCTATACCTATTATGGTATAGAAATATCGTTTAAATATAAAAAGAAAATTATCTTTTGGCTGTACTGTTGTCGTGATACCAAGAGTCATCGATAACGTATATTTCTGTGTTATCGACACCTCTTGGCAGCATCGCTGCATGACGTCCCCGGCATCACCACAACTGTACGGCGAAAAGCTGATTTTCGTTGTATATTGAAAAGATATTTGTATACCTATCATGGTATAAAAATATATTTTGAAAAGAGAAATAAAATTGGCTTTTGGCCATACTGTTGTCATGATACTATCTTATTTGTGTATATAAAATAGTGTCGTGATATGTACAGATGTCATATGGTGACATATATTTTATATACGTAAACTAATTTTCCCCCGCTGTAGATTCTATATTTTCTTAGGTACAATTTTCTTTTTATTTTTATTTTTTTTTGCTATCTAATTTCGCAAGTTTGGTTTTATTTTTGTTTCCCATTTTGTGATTTGTTTACTAGGTTTAGCTAGTAGTTCTTAGCCTGTACTTGTTAGCTACTAATGATACCATTTGACTCCCTTGCTTTGGCATCTCTCATTGCTTGCCATTTCGATCTCCAGTGCCTGGTACAGTACAGTAGACTATAGTATGTGATAATTGTAATAACATTCAGCCCCCTTGCTTTGGCATCCAGTATGTCACCTAGCATTGGCTGACCATCTGAGTCAATTATCTACTATGGTATTGACGTTAGTGATGAGACGGACCGGTGTTTGAAGTTGGTCTGGAATGGCTCAGCTACGACCCCTGTCTGTCTCATCACTAACTGCTATGCCTGAGTAGGTCAGATTGCTTGAATTTAGCCTCTTGGGTATTCAGCTATATTGACTCGACACCAGGAGACGATTTCAGACACTTCTAGTGCTAGTTAGGCAAGGCGAGAATACCGTAGCGTCAATAGTGTCAGTAAACAATGCTGTTCGTGGCTAGATTTTATTAAGCCACCCACCCTAACAACACCCTCATTTCGTCTAACCTTTTCATGCCAGAGTCTTGAGTCCTATCGTAGTTGAGCATGCTTACATTATTACGAACATAATATTGAACACTCTGAAAACACTATTTTGGAGGCAAATCTTTTGCTTCAATAACGAGTGATAGTCAGTGATCCTGCGTGCCCCCTCCCCCCCCTGGAGAGCCACTTGTATAAGACCTGACATGTTGTATACAACACAGGAAAACCTATACAAACTTCTCATCTTGACCAAACTGTGCTTGAGATACCTACGATTTTACTCCAGCCTGAATCCTAACTTACCTTACTCTAAGTACCCTATTACACCATGAATAAGCAACAGGCCAATACACACAGTCAGCCAGTGCCCCAAGTCAGCAATCTACACAGAGGTAGACGTGGTGTGCAACCCGGTACCATGGGATCCGGAAAAGGGAGATCCAGAATGCGTCAAAACGAATCTCAAGATGCGTCCACAACTTGGGATTCTTCTCCACCCCCGATTGCAAGCCTACTGGGAAGAGCACCAAAGCGCCAACAGAAGGGTACAATGCTAACCATGGCACATGCAGAACCTGAAACTGAACCTAATGATCAACCAAGTACACAAACAGTGCATCTATCAGATGATAGTAGTGATGAGTACCAAATCTCACATGGACCAGACGAAACAGAATCAGACACCGAACCTGATGGGGAAGGCATCAATATTGCAGATGGCCCATGATCAAGAGTTGATCATGGCTCACAAGTAGCTAACAGAAAGGGGGACAATTGGGCAAGAACTATACCCATTTTGACCACATCAGGGTCTTAGGAGATAGGTCCTGCTCAGCGTACGACCACGGATCTTGGACACATAATTCGGCGGAGAGCCTACAGTCCTCCAATGTTCCCATCATTGAGTGATGCATGGTTATCATCCCCACTGGGTAGCCTGCATTGTCCTGTGTCTGGTACCCTGATCTCTAGTCCAGCTCCTCACTCTCAGTAAAATCTAGTGACAGGTGCGGAAAGGGCCACATTAGATGATGTGAAGACTCTGATTCTATAGTACACCCTGTTTGAGCAGCCACTCCCAAATGTTATTGCTCTGACGGCCCCGGTGCACAAAGTTTGGGATGCCGCACTTGCTAATATTGCAGATGCCGGAAACATCCAACCCTCAGAGCAGTGCCTAAGTTTGGTAAGTGGACTCAGGCAGATATGATGCAATGCCGAATGCAATACTAACCTGGAAAGATACGCCAAAAACACTCTAGGGTACGATCACAGTTTGTACATGAGGTGAAGAAAGAGATTGTGGAGTTATTCAGTCTGCCTGACAATCCCACAGCTATGGCATATAGAGTCGATTGTCTGCTAGAATGGGACAGGTTTATGTGCGACCCGAGAGGGTACAATGTTTGTCTCCACCAGACACCTACCATATAGTGACCACTACTGACTGTAATTGGACGTAACCCAGGGCCTGACATTATGATTCCTTGCACCCTAGATTTCTGAGGCGATTGTCTGTAAGTACTTTGCAGGGAAGAAAATGCAAGGTATTGTGGATCCCGGGTTTCTTGTGTGCATCAATGGCACTATGATCTACTTGATGTACACCATAATCTGCCATACACTACGTGCATGGCAAACGGGGATATATCAGGAGCCCCAGGACTTCCAGCCTGAGGCAGCTGGGGGTGAGTCTCCAAATCATCCAACTATTCATTCGCGACTGGGGCAGCTAACCTGTTACCAAACATACAAGACCTTTTTGTCTGGCAAAAAGAAACTTGGAGTAAGTGCCCACAGAAGATCCCGGATATGATTATCCAAAATATTCAAGCAACAATCAATAAGAGGGTTGCACAAGTTCACGGGTTACAGCAGGATCACCATGAAGGATACGACGACGACTGGGAAGCTGTAAGCGCTGAGCTCGGGAGTCAGATATCCAACAACACTTCTACACAGCCGGTACCGCGACACACTAATCACTGGAACTTGGACCTAGTGGGACATCAGGAATGTCGGAATCCGTCACCCGAAACTGACAGCTAGTTTGACTTGAGCCAGATGTCAGTAGCCTGGGAGCTTCAGTTACACGGTTCGGGTCCTCTGGGTCTAGATGATTCTCAAGAAGCACAAGCAGCATCAGCGCAGATCCCTTCTCTATCTCTAGGGGTCTCGTTGAGCCTTAGGAATTCTCGGGAAGCACAAGCAGCACCAGCGGGGATCCCCTCTGTATCTGGGGGGGTCTTGTTAAGCCTTGCGGATTCTCAGGAAGTGCAAGCAGCACCAGCGGGGATCCTTTGTCTATCTCGTGGGGTCTTGTTGAGCCTTGAGGATTCTCAGGAAGGGCAAGTAGCACAAGCGAAGATGTCATTGTAAGCCGGACGATGACGAGCGAGGGGGTGGGACCGTCACCGAGGGTGATTAAAGGGAATTATGAATATGTAAAGATTATGAGTAATAGATTTAATTTAGCTTACTATGACGACACTACACTAGAAACCAAAGGATGTAGTGTAAAGGAATAATCAGGGCAATATTCACCATAGAATCTATGAAAAGCGGCCATCCAGAGGGTGTGAGGGCAATCACAATTTAGTATATTGGATATCAGCAGGAAGTTGGGAAGATTGGACAATACTGGGTGCAACGTGCAGACGGCGTCAGGGGTAATTCACCACACTTTGGAAGGCATCCTGAGGAGGTCCAGACATGAAGTGGTAGCATCAAGATGAGACATCCCAGTCAAGGTGAAATCTGGATGCATCATGTATGCAGGCGGGGATCCAGACGAGAGGAGTGTCATGTAGAAAGAATCTGGATGGAAAAGCCTGGTGATAGGTGGTGCCAGCATGTGCATTGTGAGTATCGTAGAATCCTGATGCACACAGGCAAGGATGCAATGTCAGGGCGGAAGACACCAGAATTAGGCATTGCTACAATGTAAGAGCTTAGGATCAAGTAGCATCCGGACGCAACAGACTAGCATCAGATGGTGTTAGGATGCAACACCCAAGAATCAGACATTGTTAGGATGCAATACCCGAGAATCAGATGTTGTTAGGATGCAACCCCCAAGGATCAGAACTTGTCATGGCATACCTGGCATAGGGGTCTATATCCGGATACCGTCAGTACGCACCAGGTGCACGACTTGACGTTAGGACGCGACGTCAGTTCGACAGTACATCCTGGTTAATCGTTATCATTACGGGCACCCTGTGCATCAGATGCACAGGACGCATTGGGCAAAAGATAATATTTTTGCCGATGAACCTACATTCCCTTCGATGTTGTGGGGCTGATCTCCCTGCCGATATCATTGAACATTTAGATAAAACAAATTCCATATCTGTACCAGTCCCCAATCATCGGATCCTGAAGGGTCGTTGTGATGATGTTTCAGATGTGATAGATTTTTGCAAGGTCTTGGGTATCTCACCAGAGAGCATCTTTCAGGAATTGATTCGATATAGCCTGAATAGCCTGTCCACCAAGCACTGGCCTTCCTGAAGATCTTGCCATACTTCGATTCCTTCTGGTTGAACTACTCACACAACTTGAAAGCCCCATTCTAGCCTGCCAGGAAACTAACATTCATAATATCCACAGGGCATGCACCACTGGTACCTGACTCTTCAGGAACCAGGTGAGTCATAATGATTGGGTTTGGGTACAGAAGGCTGGCGAGCATGTATATGGTGTGCTGCAGGGCTGTCTTCCCAGAAAGCTCCTAGCACTTGTCAAAATCAGAGACTCCATGCATGAGGACATGATTTGCAGGCTTGCATGTGTTCAAATATTGAATGCGGTTAACTTGGGATGAATATCTGATATCCACAGCTTTGTCTCAGTACAACTAAAGGAAAATACATGAGAGTTTACTGTAGGAGAAATAGGGATGATCCTAGGCCTGGCACACCTCATCCTGGAGACACACCAGTGATAGCTTATTAACAGCCATATTGATTTAAGGACATTTAATGAGATTGATTGAGGAATCATAAGATCAGACAGTTGGGTGACAACTGTTAGCTTGGGCAAGTATTCTGCATCGAGGATGGTTGAATGGTATGGAGAATATTATAGTATCTTTTATTTCAACCTGTATATAGAAACCTCTATCTAGAAACTAATAAATAGAAACTAAATAATAGATACAACTAAAAGTACACGATATAGAAAATTATGGTGTGGGATTGCTCAGTCCTTGAGATTGGTGCCCTGATGACAACATGCAGTGAAACTTTGTGTGTCCTGACATTGCGATGATACCATGGGACATTGTAGGTCCTTACATTACTATGACACAGTGAAGAAACCAGACTGGTTGCAACAAATCACTGCAATGCCCTGTGGCTTCACAGTGAGGAACCAACAATGGTAACACATCAGGATGCTGAGAAGGTTCGGGGCAGGGATGGGAACATCGGGGGATGAAATGCATCTGTGGTTGATGTCAGGATAGAGTTATGGCGTCACGATGAGTGCTGGAAGGAATGTGATGAAGGATCACCCTGTGTTGTCATGCCCAGTGGTACTCCCATGAGGTGGCAGCCATAGTCAGATGTCAGGATATGAAGAAGAAGCTGCAACAAAGATGCAGATGTCCAGGGGTCATGAGGATGTTGACCCTATGTCAGGTAGTGTCATGATGCTGCAAAGCATTGCTATGTGACATAAGATACACCAGGTGCAATGTTGTATTGCAACACACATCATGATGTATAGGGTGCAACAGGGTGTTGCAATGGAACTCAGGATGCACCAGGTGCATGGGGCACACAAGAAGTGTAGCCTGCCTCAGGACATGATGCCTATACATCAGACACAAGACTTTTATTTTGCTGATGATATCTTGAGCAAGGCTTCTAATAGTACAAATCATTTTTCCAGATACTCCATTCTGGTGTGGAGAGTGAGGAGTTGATGGCTCAAAAGTAATACCTTGTGTTCAAAGAACTGACTTCAATTGATTGTTATCATATTCTCTACAACTATTATAAGAATAGAATCTAGCAACTGGTAATATTAGATACTGACTTGATAAATAACTTAAGAGCTCCAAAAAAGTCACTTGTACAAGCTTCAGTATTTTTTATTTGCAAGGAATAAACAAATATTTTTCGTCAAAAATCATTGATGAAGATGAGGAAGTATCTAGTCCCTGACTTAAATGATGGTAGGGGCTGACAGCCATCTGAATGGAGCAGCTCAAATGATCTAGTTGAGTGCTCTGAAACCATGGTTGAAAAATATCTCTGATGCTGAGATTTTATACATATTTGACATTGATCTTCACCATTAGCTGAAATATCCTTACTCAGTTTTGCTTTTCACATTGGCAGCATGGTATATAAAAAATGCTTTAAGGATATGTCATTCAAGTGTACAAGATGCCTATGCCTTTTCTGCCACTCCTCATTTCGGTAAACTCTCGTCTTTATTCCTGCTACTAGTCCCTTCACACCTCAATCACTACACGAAATCTACTTTTGCTGATTCTTCTTTTGATCATAATCATCGTTGAAAATATAGTACAGTCCCTTTATCAGTTTTTCGAAATGACTGTAAGACATGTGTACTGCCACCATCCATTCATTAATAATAGTATTCTCAAAACTCTCTCCACCTTCAGATTCCTTCACCAATATCAAACAACAACCATCAACAAAGAACAAGGAGTAACCCATCTGGTCAAGTTGCCCAACAGACAATAATGAAATTCTAAACTTGGAGACATATTGAGCTTTAAGGTACTTTCCATTAAAAACAATTTTACCAGTCTGGTTTGCCTACATAGCTGTTGCATCACCCAAGGCAATAACACAAGGATTTGGGAGTAATCCCATACTGATTGGAGTAAACCAATCAATATCATTGCACATTGTAGGAGAGGCCCCAGAATCAAGTATCCACGATGTTGTCTGATGTTGTATGCCTTCTTTATATATTGGTTCTTCTTGTACATTCTGAGTAAGTGCAGTTACCCTTATTATAAAGGTATCTCTCTTCCTATCTGTATTTAAATATATTTTGTCTTCTTCTGCAAACTCTGATCTGGTACCCTAGTCACATGTAATATTGCGATCTATTGTATGATAGAAGTATCAATTGTATTTGCACTACTTCCTAAAAAGTAGTTGTTAAAGCCCTTCTGACTAGCAAGTTATAAGGAATGAGGTGTTGTGTCTAAGATAATATTATTCTCATGGACTAGGTTTGCTTGACTCCTATAATTACTAGAGCTGGTATTGGCTGTTCAAAGATCTCACTTTGAATATGCCATCATTGTAGATTTTCCATTTACTGTCTGATCTTGCCTGAGTGAAGTATAGTGGTACTCACAGCTGGGGTAGCCTACCTCTGTACAGGAAGAACATGCTGGACCATTCATAGTTGACTGATTTAATATTCCACAAATGGCAAAGCCAGTAGTATTTAATGTGAATAGTTGTTTGATCCTCTACTATGTTGAGTAGACTGGGTTGCATGGTGTCCTTTTATACCATAGTTATAGCAGGTACCATTGAATTGAGGCCTTTGGTTCGAGTTATAAAGCGTAAAGTAGTTATTGTAAGCTCTTGTCCCCTCACGTACAGAGCCTATTGAACCTGGCTGTGTAATATATTATGAAAAACTATACAGTACTTCACCAGAGAGTTGTAAAATATTGATAGAGTTGGAGTACTTCTGCTTTGCTATCTCTACTTGCTGCATTTTCCAGATAACATTCTCAATAGTCATGGTCTCTTCACTTTCATGAATAATTTCAACAAGATTGTTGAAACTGGGGGGAAAGGAGCCAAGAAAGTTATCTTTAAAACTTGCATCATCAATTGACTGCTCAGAGCCAGCTAGTTAAATATGTCAATCATGAAACTGAGAAATAAATTCCCCAAGTTAGTTACCAGTGATTGGCAGTGCAAGTAAAAATTGATGCCAGATTGCAAGATGACCATTGATAGAAGACACTTTCTTAAAACATTCCTTGAATGTAGCAAATATTTCTGCGAAAGCTTTAATTCCAGTAAGATACAACTTAAATTATGGAGAAGAAAATCCAAGTAGAACATCCTTAGCTTTTGCTTCCATCATATCCCACCCCTTGATTTCTACTAGATGTTGATTGGATGGCAACTTTGGTAAAGCTGGCAGAGATGGACACTGGACCTGACCACAAATAGTGGCATATGCACCAATAGCTTGTAGGTGAATAAAGATTGCTTGTTCTCATACATGCCAGTTTGCATCAGTCAACAGTGCGATCTCACCCATATACTTCAGATAATAGTTAGATGATATAGTAGAGTTTTTTTATTTTTATTTTTATTTTTGTTTTTGTTTTCATGACAGGGAGGAATAAAATGAGTTTGTATTTAATAACTGCATAAAAAAAAAGGAAAATATTAGCAAAAGTATACTGGGCTCAATTTATTAGAGTTTGGGATGGGAGATAGAGAGAGGAAATTGTGGTCAAGGTAAAGGGGATATTGTTATTATTCTACAGGAAGAGAGATACTATTTGGTAGCTATTTGTAGGAACTAATAGGAACAGTCCAAGTATCCTATCACAATAGGGGACATTGTATCAAATCAAATCTTACCAAGCATCATACTACCATATAAAGTAATAGGGTATTATCTATCTACATGCTATGAACCTTATTCTAACAATATCTTTATTATTATCTTCTATCTTTGTTGACTAACTTGAGTCACTTACTTGTTACATTTTAGACTGCTTTTTCATATCTCTCTTTTTAGTCATATTTTTCATTTCCTTCAGTATTTCTTCTTCTATACCCATTTTTAAGTGATTTTTGAAAGATTATTTTTCTTTTACTTATAGGCCTCACTAGCTGGAGTAGATATTTGAGTATTATAGTGTAAAAAGTATTTTTATATAGTAAATACTAAAAGGTTTTCTAGTATGGAAAAGTTCAAAGAAAAGAAAAGTAGTACAACTATTAGTGATAAAAGCCATGAAGTTATAGTAAGTTCTAATCCTAGATTATTTAAATTTAATTCCAGATCAAGTTATGAGACTGCAAGGCATATCTTTTCCAAGGAGAGAATCAGGTAAACTCATATGTTCTCTATATTCCATATTGTCCTAAATAGAATACTAGAAGAATTAGCTTCAAAGGATTCTATCATACAATTAAGATTTCTAAATGTAGATTAGATCAAAATTCCTTTTTGAAAAGACTGGATTGCAGTAAATCTTGAACAGTAATTTGGGATTAATGTATTCAATATTTCTTGGATTAGTAATAGATTGAAGATTTCTATTACAAGACTTTCCAACTGAAAGACAAAGTCAGTATTATTTATACTAGTAGTTTTTATATATCTGGTTAAAAAAACTTAGAGTATACTCTGGTAACTAAATTAATGGGTAAGGGAGGTGCTTTTATTAAATAAATATGGTATGATATAAGATTATGTACCAGTATTAAGGATTTACATTCAAGTGATTGGATATAGTCCTCAAGGGAAATTGTGATTATTGTTATTGTTTTTATTATTGGTAATAATGTATCAATATAGTGATGTATCAAAGTTGTTATATCTTACTTGAAGTACAGTCTTCAAGATTCTGTTTCCTTATAATCCTTACTTAAAGGATCACTAGTAATCTGACATAATCAGATACTTACTTGACCTGTAAGTGTACACTTATGTAGTTTTATCACTGTAGGAATAGTGAAATCTATTAAGTCCTATTTCAATGCAAGTACACTGAAATGAATAGTATTGTAGATCATCAACATGTATCATTGAGGTATATTAAGCTGTGTCCAAAGCTATAGTATTTGAGACTCATTTGTCATTAACTTTAAGTATTCTGGAGGTGAGAAATCAAAGTTTGAAGCAGTTAAAAGTATATGAATTAGTGTTTTCAGGTATCTAAATTCACAGATATAAATGTGAAAAGTATACTTCATCCCTAAATTTTCATTTGTATGTGTTTCCTCAATAAGTGATACCTTCTGGCTACTATGATTCTTTTTATCTTTATTGTCTTAAGTGGTATCTCTTGTTGAACTTAATTGCTGGATTCCATACTTTTTAGAGAAGGTATCTTAATACTTACTTTATTGTTGGCAGTTAGCTAATTTACTATACCTTAACAACTTGAGATATTATGACTTATAGTTACCTGAATCTCTCTCAGTTCAGTATCTCAATCTACTAGTTACAGTTAGTACTGTACATTATTGTTCTTTGAAACTATCTTGTAAAGGGAAATATTACAAATTGTATTGTCAGAATAAAAGGAGAAACATAAGGCTATACTAGCTAATACTATTTGTAAGGTAAAACCAAACACGAGATAAGAAGAAAGAAAAAAAGAATATGTGACAAGTTCTTCTATGTTATACCCCCCCTAGAAGTAAAATTTTACCATTTCGAACATATGATACATATTGTCCAAAACATGTACCAGTGGTGTTGCACAATGTAATGCTTTATGGAATCAGGGCCTGGGTACTTAATAATAAAAAAATAATTTCTTAGTCCCTGTTGTTCAAGTCTTGAAGCAAGTTTGGCTTTTGTAGTATCTCTTTTTATATCTGCAATTTCTATAGAAGTTATTCTCTACCATTATACAATAATTATTTGATTTCAATTTAAAGTACAATCAAGTAAAGCTTGTATTCAATTATTTTAAACGATATTCAACCTTAACCAGTTACACAAGGATGTGATTGATATTTTCTACTTATGAGATTTTTATACTTGGTAGACATATAAACAACTTTTGAACAATAAGCTTCCATGATTCTCGGAGTCTTTACCCAATATTTCCAAATTTGTTGATTTAGTACCACTGCTAATAGCTCAGGAACAAGATACTTTAGAGACTCAAAATCATACTTGCAGTTCTCATGAGTATAATGCTTTGCAGCCCCCCAATAATACTTGATGAAATTGATGTTGCAATGGAAAGCAGGATAGAATATTATCTCATAGCTAGCATCAAGTATATAGTTTGTTCAATCTGACTCCTTTGTTTGCAAAAATCTGGCTGAGAGGCAAGAAGTGCCCTTGCACAACAGCTTCCTCCATTCAAGTATCTGGGATTAGGCTTAGGTGATTTACCAGTACTGGACTTCATTGAACATTGAGCTAACAACCACTTTCCAACTTGAGGCCAGAGTCTACACTCAGTAAGAACTAATTAACACCTTTTAGTCTGCCATCAACCAAAACCATTGATTAGATGAAACCATCTTTAGGATAATTAAAATCCAACAATTAAGTATTTCTCATCCATTTTGGATTCTTCCCTCCTGGTTTTAGATTAATTTCTGGAACCCTAATTGCATTATCAGCAAACATTAGGTTATTGTGAGTATTCAAGTTTTCGAAGGTGAAGAGTGCTTTACAGTCAAGAAATTGAGCTTCAAATACTTGAATTACATTTTCAATAACTTAGTTATGTTGTTTGTCTCTATCCTACCATAAGCCACCACCAAATCTTAGAATTGTACATACTTGTCCATCTCCTAACTGCCCAATAGGAGTTAGGAAGTCAGATACATGCAGGCCTTGACCATGTCCCTTTTTCCACAGAGGTTTATATTGTGGGTGAACCCAGATGTAATGTTTACAATCATTGGAGTTGAACTTATATTCATCTTGCATGTTAGATATATGGACTACCTTGGACCTCTCACTCACCAATCTAACCATTCCATCATACTCCTGCAGCTCCATTGTAGAGAATTCATGTCATTTACCTTACTGTGACCATATTGCATTCCAACACTTTAAGATCAAATATTGACAGCCTCAGCATATCACCATATATGTTATCACCATTCTTCCAACTAGAGGTTGTCCATTGGATATATGTGTGGGCCCCTTTGGCGACTAGTGGGAAGTAGATTGAAGTCATTTGCTTAATGCACCAGTAGGTTATTATCCTGTATCATGGTAGTTTGATATTATGGTCGTTAGGTAATGGGAGACTTTGATGAAACTATTAGTGAATTGAATATAGTGAGTCTATGGTACCATAAGGCTTGACCATATGACTGAGCACACTGCTTTGAATGAAGTAGAGTCTAAAAAACCTACTCGAGAGATGGTGAGTGAGGGATTTTCTGCCTGCTGAACCATTGGTTCGATGCTGTACAAAAGTCTTATCATTTTCTGTCAAACCTTGTTGTGCATGTAATGCATGACAATAGTTTTGCCCAAGTATTAAGACTGATCACCTTATATTTACAGAGTGAATGATAGGTAGTTACTTTCTATAGTATCTTACTTAAATTTAATTCATATGGCTAATAAGATCAGAGACTAACTATTGGAGGAGTCCTCAGCACCACCAGAGTTATTAAGAGTTCAAAGATATTAAAAGCCAAGCAGGGCAGGATATTCTAAGGTTCAACAAGTATTCACACTTTATCAGGATAAGAGATTTTCACTGGAAGTACTTAGTTATTACAGTTATTACTAGATATAGCTGATGATCACATAGATGCAGAATATAAATATTGAGCTACTCTCAAGCAATTAGAACTATCAAGTGATGGAGAAGAGATCTTATCAATATATTAAGTTATTACCTTAAAAAACATCTTGCACATATAATTTCTTGAGACTTGTTTCTCACCAAGCCTACCTGATGATCTTCATTACCATTATTGTTACTTGTAAACAGTCAAGCTTCTACCACTTCTTTCTTCAGTTGAGCTTCCCTGTACCACTATATTGATAGTTCTCCTCATTACCTAGGTTCACTATTTTCTTGATAGAGCCTCCCTACCTTATAAATCATACAGTATCAATGTGTAGACTCCCCAATTCCTTTCCAGCATGAAGGAAGAATCTCTCTATTTCCCTTTAACTTAGACAAATCCATAATGACAGGTCCCTTTAAACATGGACCATCTTCAGATGATAGTATTATGAGGACTGGTATGTCTACTTCATATTCACAAATCCAATATATGAGAGGGAATACTATGATCCCTCAATAGACCTGTTCGATATAGTCAACATGGTCAGCCTCCAGTATATAGAGAAGAAGCAGTCCAGCGTTGGGCAGAAGTGACCAATATATGACATTTCTCCAACAGTTAGGGGATGTCCTTTGACAGCATGACAGGACTATGATAGATAATTGTGACAAATCAAGAGTTGCCTTTACAACTCTGTCTGAACAAGAACAATAAACAGCAAATTCACTACAAGAAGTATGGTAGTGATTGAATAATGGAGAAACAGTTGTTGAAAGTAAGTTTAAAAAAATGAAGCAAGATATGTCAATCTTCGGTTGGGAAATAGATAATACCCAAAAGTTGGATCAGGCACAAGTAGCAGAGAAGCTACTGGAACATGCAGTTTGACATAAGCAGCAACAAGTAGTAAGCTCCCAGTTACATCAGAATATTGACCAAATGGGACAGGCATTACTTTCAATGGACCAACACCTCAAAGACTTGATTCAACAGATATCAGATCAAGCTACTACCAACACTCAAGGAAGGTCTCAGCTCAAACACTTAGTTCAAGAACAAGGAGGGATGATGGAAGAGATGCAACAACAGTTAACCCTCTTGGCCAACCTTCTAAAAGAGAAAGGACAAGTCCCACCACCTCCACCACAAAGACCAACACCTGAGATAGCTCCAAATTCAAGCTCTAGCTACTTAGCCGGATGTCTAGATAAGGGAAAGGAAGTGGATAAGGGACCCATAATATATGAAGCTGGGCCACCCAGACCACCAGCAGATAAGGAGGGAAGCCAAAACAGTAGCGACTCAAGTTTGAGTTTGGATAATCCAGCTGTAGGTAATGGAGGCCCTTGTGGACCCCCTGTGGCACAACACCTATCTAATAAAAAGAACAATGAGCTTACTCTCAACCAACAAAAGGGTTTCTCAGATGCTATAGCTAACACCATATGGTGAATAGCTAAGCATCAAGCTGACTCTCCATGAGTCTTCAAGGCAAAATACTTTCAAGATGTGAGAACTTGGATACTCGGCTGTGAAGATTATTTCAACCAAAATATCATACTCTGGACTGAAGGCTATGCAAAGTTTATATACACTCTTAGCCAAACTGAGGGAGAAGAGGTTGCCTCTTTCATGGACTGGTATCGAAAAAGAATGTCCTGTGTAAAAGGACATGAATTCTCACTAGATCTACTCTCCTGGGTAGCATTCAGTGATGAAATCATTAGCTGATATGCTGATGTGGAAGAAGAGAGAAAGGCAGTTCATGACATTCTCAATGTTACCTATAGATAGAACATTGACAAATACCTGCTCATTTTAGAAAACTTTAATATTAGGGCAGGACTAACAGGAGTTGCATGGTCAGTTCTGGTAGAAGATAAGTTACCAGAACACATAATATGAAGGCTCTCAAATAAGAGCTATGATTTGGATGAACAATGGTTAACCGAACTCCAGCATGTGGAGAAGTGGGAAGATGCATTTTTGCAGTAACGAAGCCTTCCTCAATACATCCCAAAGGCTAAGGAAATTCCAGAAAAAGAAAATGTAGGACTAATGAGAAGGAACCTCGGAAGAACTTCATGGGAAAGCCATCGACTGCATCAGCAAAAACTGGTAACTCAAATTGGAAAATGGGAAAGAAGACTTCAGGAATTGGCGCTCAGCAATTTGAGCATACAGATTGGAGAAAAGCACACAAAGGTGTTACTTAAGCTACAATAGATAAAAGACTGGAAGCTAAGGGACTATGAACATGGTATGGACTGACTTATTATACCTGGAAAATGTGCTGAAAAAACGCAGTCATCTGTTCCATAACAAAAGGTCATACAAGATTGAGAAAATTCACAAAATTAGAAGTACGAGGTCCTCAAAGTAGGACCTCTCAGATCAACCAGGTGGTCAGGGAAAAGTCAGCCCCTTACAAATGGGCCTTGTCAAATGAAGAAGAGGGATAGACATGAGAAAAGCTACCTTTGGACCTGAGGGACTGGGATAGCTAAAAGAAATTCCCTAAGTCTGTAACAACTAGCAAAAGTCAGGTCAGCAGAGTATCTTTAAAAAGCCAAGGACAACAACAGTTCATTGGTGCTAAGTGCCTGGAGGAAGAAAGAGTGAGTATATAGTGATGGCATATGGGAAGTCAGGATACAGCCTGGATTCAAAATCGAGAGAATTCGTCCTTGACAAACTGACTTTCCACCAATCCCTCCCTGTACTGCAGATAGGGATGCCCCTCTGATAGTCACCATTTAATTATGCTAGAGGCAATATTGTGGTACCGACTTGGGTCTTTATGGAAGTCATGAAGCTGCAGTGAGCATGAAAGGTGAAAACAGTGCAAAAACTACATCAGTAAAAAGAAATCCTGTCTGATGCATGGGTTTCATGTCCTGACACAACTCAATTTTCTCATGCACCTGGTATGCCTAGTGCATCCTGAGTTTAAATGTGCCACTACATTGCACCTGGTGGATCCTGAGTTTGTGTGGGACACTTGGTTGCATCCTAAGTTTAGAAACCATACTCAATTATGCCTAGTACATCCTGAGTTCTGAAGCGATGCTCAGTTGCCTTGTGAGTTTGGATTGCATGCTCAGTTGCATCCTGCATTTGGATTGGATATGAGGTTTTAGCTGGCACATATTAGCCACTGACTGTAAAAGCTAAACCAAATTAGGCATGAAAAAAAAAGACTTAAATATCATATTATTTTATTAAATTGTGTTGTGCCTGGGCAAAGTTTGATAACTCAAACATGCAATTAATGCTACTTTAACAAAGGTTAAAGCTACTTAACAGGAGTTAACACAATTTCCTTTGCAAATTTTTCTTAAATACTAAGCTCTATAGTGATTAGTTGTCTGGAAATAGAAATTAGAATCCTATATAGACATACTCAATTTGATAAGATAATACAGTACACTGCTATCTAAGTCTATTTCATTCTCATGACTCTGAAGGGAGTGAATATGATAGTTGTATTCATTGTAAAAATGATTCATATTTGTGACATCTTAGATAACACAGCATATTGTTATGTTTTCATACATGTGTTTTTTGATCATCCTTTTTAGTTACATTCAACAACAAAATCTGCTATTAATAAATCCTGCAAACTCAAATCTGATAACATCAAACACCGATATCTTGATACCCTGATATCTTGGAGAGACATCTGAGTCAGAGTGCTAAAGAAACCTTCGGCTACCTTCTAGTACTGTTCCTTCCGATGTCATTGGCTGTTATGGAAATGGTATTTACTAGTGAATTTCTACTAAATCTACACACAAGTTTCTCGATGTCCAGATAATCACTCATACCTATCAGATATGTTCCACAATTTTATTGATGTCAGACTTCTAATGGTGCCTCCCACATCCTCCTGGTATGAGTTTCTGCTGACCTACAGGTTGCTATCAAATAGTCTTTACTGGTGAATTTCTGCTAAATTTGAAGACAGATATCTCGATGCCCAAACATTTGCTTGCACCTGTTAGACATGTTCCTGAATTCCTCTGATGCCAGCTTTCCAATGCTGCCTCAGATGTCCTCCTGTTGTCCGTCTCCACTAAGCTATAAGCTGCTATAAAAACAATCTTTACTGGAGAATATCTGCTAATTTGAAAACAGATAACTTGACATCTAAACATTCACTGGCAACCTTCAGATATATTCCTAAACTCTCTCAATGCCAGTCTTCCAACGCTGCCTCCTATGTCCTCCTGGTCTTAGTCTCTACTGAGCTACAGGCTGCTATATAAATGGTCTTTACTGTTGAATGTCTGCTAAATTTGAGGACATATATCTTGATACTCAGATATTAGCCCTCACCAGTCAGATATGTTCCTGAATCCTGTTGATGCCAGCCTTCCAATGCTGCCTCACACGTCCTCTTGGCATCAGTCTCTGCTGAGCTATAGGTGGCAATATAAATAGTCTTTACTGGTGAATTTCTGCTAACTTTGAAGACAGATATCTTGACACCCAAATATTCACTCACACCCATCACACATGTTCCTGAATTCCCTCAATGTCAGCACTCCAGCAACACCTACTGTGCCGACCTGGCATAAGTTTCCAGGAAGCTATAGGCTGTTAAGGAATCAGTATTTATCTGCTAAAGAATGCTGATGCTAAATCTGTCTTTCTCATGTATACTAGTTATCACTTTATATACAATAGATGAAATTGAAATGGTTTTGATTGTCAGAAACTTAAGTCTAGTATGGTAAAAGACATCCACTATGAGAAGGTCACCAGGGTAGTACAAGCGATACTAGTAAATCTACCAAATGACTCCCTCTTTATAGTACTCAAGTCTACAAGCTTTTCTTTGAGCTCACATTAATGCATGTTAAATAATAGGTCTAGTACCCATGTAACTGGGATCTGTGAGAATTTCCTCACATATTCTCACATTGTCAATGGTGAACACCAAATATGTGTACCAAATAATGTCAAGATTGATATGCTTAGCAGAGGAGATGTCAAACTCCTGGTTTGAGATATGAAGAATTGAAGACAAGTGACACTTATTATTGGAGATGTCTTGCATGTTCTCGCTTGTGGCAGAAACAGTTTACTGTCAGTCTGTCAACTATGAAAATATGGTGTCTTTGTGGAATTTCCTTGGAATAGTGGTGCCTTACTATGGAAGAACAATGTTACACTGCTGGGCATAGAAGAGATTGGAGGAATGTATATGATAAAGACCTTTCCGAACAATCTGGACACCTGTTCAGTTTTTGAAAATAAGGCAATCACTCTGGTGATTGATGAGAAGGCAATAAAAGAAGCAATGTTATGGCATTTTAGGCTCAGTTAACTGAGAGCTGATGAGGTTGGAAATCTCTCAATAGAGGACAACATGATCCTAAGGCTTCAAAGCATATTGCATTGTAAATGCATTGGATGTGTTTATGGAAAAATATCATGTAAACTCTTTCCTTCCATACTGACTAGTTCATAGGCAACTAAACCTCTGGAATCAGTTCATAGTGGCATTGTAGGCCCAATTGATCTGAAGTCTCTAGGAGGATTTTTATACTTGCTAATGTTCAGGGGCCACTTCACCAGATACAAAGTTGGGTACCTACTAAAGAAGAAGTCGAAAGCTTTCACATACTTTAAGAAATACAAAGTGCTTACCAAAAACCAACCAGGCAAACTAATTAGAAATCTTTACCTAGACAGTGGTAGATGATACACGTCAAATCAGTTTGTGCATCTACTTTTGCAGGAAAGGATCAAGATATAGCGAATGACACCCTACACTCCATACTTGAATGGAGTTAGTGGAAGAGCGAATGGTATAAGTATCAAGAGCTCCTCTTCATGCAGTCAGTATACCAAAACAATATTGGGCAGAAGTGGCAATAACAGCAATCTATATCAGCAATCATCTCCCAACCTATACAATTACAGTATGTTCTATGCCATTTGAGTTATGGTATGGCAAGAAACCAAGCTGTGAATGTTTTCATCTCTGGGGATATGTGTGTTACAACCAAATCTAGAAGGAGACAAGAAGGAAACTTGACAAAATGCCTAAGAAGTATATCTTGATTGGATACAGAAAAACAACTTCACAGTATTGCATCTATGATCCTTTCCACAAACATTTCATCATCTGACACAATATTCTGTTCAAGCAATCTAAATAACATTACAGTGTACTGAGATCCAGGAGGGAACTGTACGAATGCTACTAGTCTCCTCAGGTAGAACCTTGGGAGAAATGGTTAGCTTGGGGAGATGAGTATGATGAAAATGTTGAGCAGTAGGCACCCCTAGGGATAGATGGAGGAGTAGTGAGAGAAGAGAAAAGTGAATACAAGGACCAAGAAGAAGAACAAGAAAAGGAAGTCAGATCAGTGAAAAGGACCCCAAAGATTTTATGGGAACTCAAGTCTGATAAAGACAGTTCCTTCTGTGGAGGGCAGAAAGGTGATCTCCCATATGTAGATGGTGGTCAAAACTTGTGCAACTGTCAAGCAAATCAGTCTTCTTCCTCCTTGAGTCACTAGCAGGCAATGATATCTACTGTATATATGGGAGTTGCTGGACTGAGTAGTTTCAAGTCAGCAATGGAAACTGATGAGGTAAACTATTGGCAGAAAGCTGTTGATTTTGAGTACATCTCCCTGGAAAAGAATAGAGTACTAATCTTTGTCAAAAGTCTGCCAGATTCAAAGAGGGCAATACTGACAAGACTCGTTGTCCAAACAAACTTAAATCCTACCAGCAAGACAGTCCATTATAAGGCCAGACTTGTAGCTCTGGAACTTTGCTAGATAGAATGTGTAGACTTTACAGATAGGTTTGTGCATCTGGTGAGCTTGGCTAGTGTACAAGTTGTCCTGTCAATTGCCACAGTATATGGATTCATCACACATTAAATAGATGTGATTACTGCATTCCTAGGCAGTGGACTGGATGAGAAAGTCTATGTTTCGCTACCTGAAGGGGTGTTTAATACCTGCTTGGCACACTTGAATCAGAGTATTTATGGATTCAAACAGTCTTTGAGGTACTGGTATACAACAATGGATACTTTTTTACTCATGCATATAGGCTTTCGTTGAGGGAGGTTTGATTACTGTATCTACATGCATGATAACAATACAATACTGGGACTCTACTTCAACAACATGCTTATTGCTGGTACTGGAGAAAACATAATTGGAGTATGAAATCACTTGAAGAAAGGTTTTGAGTTGGTTGATCTTGGTCCTATAAACGATGTTCTTGCAATAGTGGTGACATGGGAAAAGAAAAACAATGTGATGTACCTGTTGCAACTGGGGTACATCAAGAGAGTACTTGAGAAGTTTTGAATGATGGAGTGCAAACCAGTATAAATGCCAATGGAGAAGGAGAAACTAGAAATATGTGCTAAAGGACATAGCTCCTGTGATAGGACTCACTATTTTCAAATAATAGGTAGTTTGGGTTGGATTGTTACTGGAATAATGCTTGATATGGCCTTTACCATATTATAGCTTGGAAGGTTCAAGGCTAACCTAATGGAACGGTACAGAGTATGTGGAAAACATGTACTGAGATACTTGGCTGGAATAAAGTACCTTAGACTTAGCCTCAGTCTAGGGGGAGAATGACTCTGAAAGATTTCATTAACTGGATTCGTCGATGCAGACTTCACTGCTGACATCAGTTCACTCAGGTTGACAGTGGGATACCTCTTTTTCCTTGCTTCAGGAGTCATCCAGTGGTACTCCAAGGGCATAGTCTATCATGGCAATAAGTACAGCTGATGCAGAGTTCATCATGAGTGCTTCAGTGATATAAGAATTCCTCCTATTTCACAAGTTAATATTGGAGATTACAAGGATGGAGATTCTAATTAGTGTTTTAAATAACAATAACCAAACCTCACTTTCAACAATCAAAGATACAACATATAAACTATATAGCAAATACATCAGAGTTCGTATTCCCCAGTTTAGAGAGTTTATATAGGATGGCAAGGAGGTTATGATGGATTATTGTTGAACAGAAGATCTGGTTGCTGATGGGTTGATGAAACCCATAGTACTTAGCTAATATTTAGATTTCATTCACATGTGTGGTTTAGTTTGATTCTATAAAAGTTTGATAGCATTAGCATTAGATTGTTTGACTGCTACAATAAATAGTTTGGATAGTTGAGCTAGTTTAGATAGTGATACCTATAGGGTGAGTATTGAGTGGCAGTAGGTACAGGCAATAATCGAAGTTGTGGGATGGATAGTTTGAGCACATGGATAGCCCAGGTTTAGGGTAGTTAGTAGTCGTTCATATGACACATTGCATATGTTGTTACATATATATTTGATTAGCAGGTTCCTACCCGGGAACAACAATGATGCTACATCTTTCTCTAACAATGGTCATTCAACATATAGGAGATATTGCTCTCATCAGCATGTAAGTAATTTGCATGGAAACCAAGCTAATTAAATTCATTAATATCTTTTCTATTCCCTCTATTATAGATACTTAGCCTAAAGTATATAGAAAATAATAGGTTAGAATATATTATACTTTGAACTGTAACCTTCAAAATTACAAATTTCCAATTAAATACCACTAACCCTGGTTATATAAGGCATTACATTTTGAATTCCCTTAGATATATGTTTTAGGTGACCTCTACTATACCCTGACAATCAGTTGCATTGATGTCCTATTCCTTCATATCCAATAGAGCAGTAACAATCTCGCGAATCCTAATATATACTGCACTGTGATGTCCAGTGAATCACTTAGGACCACTACATCCACCAAATCCCGCGTACGTCTGGCACTTTCTCTCTATCACAAAGCAGTAAAAGCAGTGGAGAGGATATATGTTGGTCAAAGTTATTGCAAAGTCCCATTGCTAGTAATTTTATATTCAGTCATCTCCTTTGTTGTAAGACTTCTGCAGTAACAAGAGGCATAACCTAGAAGAGGGGCTGTTAGTGGGACTGAGTCAAGTGTTGGTGAAAAATCCCTGACCTTTCCAAAATTAAGGTAGGTGAGGCTAGCCTACACGAAATGAGAGTGAGGGCTTTGAAAAAGGGCCGGACCGTAGAGCAAATGCTCTTGCAGACTGTAGTTGACGAGCTGGACAGTGGATGAAGCTTTCTCAAACATGAGAAGCTCCAGTGAACATCCCAAGAGTGTTTGAATCACAGGGACCTTCTCAGGATCCAGATCAGTACATCCTCTCTCTGCCGCCAAGGCATTGAAGACTACGCTGGCATGTGAGGGCCGCTCAGAATTCAATACCCGAATCAAAACTTGGAGACCAGGTCTGAGTCTACTCTCTCTCTGCATCTTCATTTGCGCAATCGTTGTCCCCTAGGCATCCACGAGATCTTTGCCTGTTGTCACTCCCTTCAAGATTTTTCTTCTGAGAGAGTGGGAAACAAGTAGAAAACTACACACAAACAATACCAATCAAGCGGCAGTGAAGCTATGGAGTGAGGTTCGTGTGACTCGCGTTTCGGCTATCGTTTACCGGATAGTCCGTAGAATATCTGCATATAGAGTATGATTCATTGCATGTAGCTCGATACCTACCCCCAGCTTCTGCTCCACATATTTCTCGATATCATTAGAATCAGGGCTAATAGATATCGCTATTGCTTTGGGGAAACATCTGGTGACTGGCTCCTTGATATGGGGTCTCCCAGTGAAGCACACTGGCGCACTCGGTATCTCCCGAATGATCTCTCTCAGTGAAACAAGAATCTCCGGTAGCTGCTGAGGGGTGAGCTGGTCAAGAGCCTCAAAGCGATGAACTTTGAGATACCCGGTGGGAACATCTCGTAAACTCCTTGGAGACGTGCTAATTGCAGATTGGAGATCTAAATGAGGAGGGGTTGGTTGATTGAGGGATCGATGGACAGATAGGCGGGTGGTTTGAGGGCTACTAGTTATTTAGTTAATTCGAATGGTGTAACTTAGAGAACAGCCCTCATCAATGTCAAAAAAAAAAATTTGAAAAAAAAAAAAAAAACCAAATAAGGAAAAGGTTCGGGGCGAGGGGGGTTTAGGGTGCGCCTAGTGGCAATGCGAAACCTCAATAATGACCCTGATTAGTGTTTTGAGTGAAAATGTGATTTTGACATCAAGTATCATGTTTGGTGGACGAGAAATGGTAACAACCAATAATGAGACCAAAATAAAGTTATAAAAAAAAGTAAAATAGAAAAAAGCCAGTTCTTCACAAGGCTGTATATTAAAACAACCCTAGCTCACCTACACACAAGTCTATTTTGTATATGTTCTATCTTCCTGGCAAAGAAATCTATCTGACAAAGAGCATATACTCTTGACTATGGACATATACTCTTTGTAAAGTAGCTCACTTTGGTGGTGAGATATGCCACCAGCAAAGCCAATCTTTGCTTATGCTCTCTATGAAGTAAAATTCTTCTGTTTCTAAATATACATGAGATGTCTATTTTCAATTATAAATTCTTTAACTAAGATTGTATTTTATTCATAGGAAAAGAGAATATACATATAACAAATATTAAATTCTTCATTACAGGATTGCAATATATCTCTATTTATTTATGGAGTGATGAGAATGTTACAAACCTAGCATGGAAAAGGGTTTTCACATGATTCATAATTATGAGGTCATAGGTTTGTAATGATTTTGCGCACATGACCAATTAGGTCATGTGAGTTTCACACATGACTGACACTTGTGAGTCATAATTGTTATATTGATTTGATTGCGCAATAACTTATTTAAAAAGTTATTATTTGGTTTTGCGCACATGATTTATTTTGAAGTCATGTGAGTTTCACACATGACCTACTTGAGGTCATGTGGTTATTTTGTTATGCAAATGTATGAGTCACAATTGTGACTCATAATAGTTATTGATTTGTAAGCGGGTTGGGAGAAGGACTATATAAGGAGGAAGATACAATGTAGTAGTTAGTTCTTCACGCAATCACCTAAGTTATTTCCTAGGTATAACTGTACAGCTTTATAAATATAAAACACCTTTATGCTCTTTACTAAAAGAAAAAAACATTGCGATATCTTCCTTATAGGATAAGGAAGAAGTGAACAAACAACTTAGTCTTAGGAAGACTGAGTAAAAATATAAGAACTTAATCTTGGGAAAATTAAGTAGAGAATAATAAATATGACTCTAAGTATTTATTCCCTTCCATTTCTGTACTATATTAACTATATATTATCATTGCCTGTTGCACGGTTATATAATAGGAGAGATCATATAGGCAATCCTAACATTTGATTGTGTCTCAGCAACACCCAACGAACAACACGGATTTTGAATATGAAGACCAATCCTTAGGACTACCAGAGATAGCACAAGCACTTGCATGAACAGCATCGGAAACCGGAAGAATAGGAAGCCCTGTTACATCAGAAGAAGGATCAGAAGAAGGATCTACATCATCAGAAGGACAAGAAGACCAAAGGATGTCAGGACCAGTAGGAGGGATACCGCCTACAGGAGGGGCACCACCAGGAGGAGAAGGACAAGGAAGTGCCCAACCCATACCAGAACTAACAGCAGAACAACTCAGACAAGTAATTCAAGCCATGGGAGGAGGAACAAGGAGACCAAAAATCAAAGAACCAGAATCTTTCTCAGGAGAAAGAGACAAAATAAGAAACTGGCTAGTACAACTACAAGTCTATTTTATAGAAACAGGATGGGCTGAAGGACATGAGGAAGAAAAAATAACATACACCTCAAGCCTGCTATTATAAACCCGGCATGGTTTGTAATGGTTTCACATGACATACAATTATATGTCATAGTATTTCATTTGTTAAAAGGTTTGCACATGACTCAATTGAGTCATATGATATTATGTTTCGCACTATGACTCACATACGAGTCATAGGGTTTCATATGATTCACAGTTGTGAGTCATAGTTGTTTATGTTTGAATTTGATTGGTAAGTTGAGTGTTGACTCATAGGTGTGCCTATGAGTCATGAGGATTAAGAGGCATGACTTCATTTATACAAGTCATGAGGTTTCGCACATGACCCCTTTAAGGTCATGGGACTTTCATGCATGACCAAGTATGGTCATGAGGTTATATGTTATGCGAGTGCATGAGTCACAGTTGTGACTGATTTGATTTGTAAGCAGGTTGCTGGAAGAACTATATAAGGAGGTCGATAGGACCTAATAGTTAGTTCTTCCTGCAACCACCTAAGTTATTTCCTATCTTATAAGTTATCAATAAAACACCTTTATGCTCTTTACTACAAAGGTTGACTATCACAAAGAAGAACAGAATCAATACTAGTTAGCACTATAAGGACTTAGTATTGGCAACAGTCAATATCTAAGACGTAGTGTAAGATAACAAGTATTGAGAATTCTCGAAGAAAAGAGAATACAATAAGAGATAGGTGAGTATTATCCCTAAGAAAAAGCTAATAATAGGCTCGTTGCCTGTTGCGAGCTTTAAGAAAGGAGAGATCTTATAGCCGATCGTAACACCTGCTAAGATATGATGCAAGCAGTCGGCTCACACTATATATGGAAGGAACCAGTACGGCAACCTGGCAAAACTGTTCAGATTTTGTGGAAGCACTACAAAGTCAGTTTGGACCAGTAGATCCAAAAGGAGAAGCAAGGATGAAACTGAGGGAGTTAGTGCAAGGCACCAAACCAATGACAGAATATTGGAGTACCTTCCGATTAATACTAACAGAAGCATATATGCATGAGGCCACAGCAAGTGAATGGTTATCCCAAGGTATGAACAAAAAATTACCAGATGAATATGGACACCTCCATAAAGTATTAGAAGGATCAGAGGAATTGGCAAAATGGGCAATAGAAAAAGAGACAAGATTGGCTACCATCAGACATCTTCAGAACAAAGGAAACAAACAACAAAAAAGAGAAATCCCGAGGAATACCAATGGCACCTATAGAACTACCCCTGTTACAGCCCCCAAGGGAGAACCAATGGACCTAGATGCGACAAACTGCCAAAAACTCCAAAGATTACGAAACAAAGAGTTCCAGAAATGAAGACAGGAAAAACTATGCTTCCAGTATAGAAACAAAGGACATTTTGCGTGAGATTGCAGAGTCAAAAATGTCAAAATACAATCAACAGAGGTGGAAAAAGAGGAGGGAGGGGAAGAAGAGGCTTTAAACAATGAAAGTCCCTAGTAGAAGGTGGTCTGAGGGACAACAAACCAAAAACCATCACACAATCAAAACTACGCTCATTACACTCAACAATAGATTCTACCAAACCCCTAGATTATGAATCAGATCACATCATGGTCAAGGTACAACTTTACAACAAGAAAAATGAAAAAATAATAACAAATACAATGATATATTCAGGAGCTACTGAGGACTTCTTAAATCACAATTTTGCTATGAGACACCATTTACCCCTGAAGAAAATAGGTAAACCAAGAGATATATACACGATTGATGGTACTGTTTCGGAAGCAGGACCTATAACCCAGATAGTGGAACTATCAATGGACATAGGAAACCACAGAGAGAAGGCTACCTTCCTTGTGGCTAATCTAGTCAAACATGAATTAATCTTAGGAATGACATGGTTAAAGAACCACGGACCAAGGATTGACTGGATAAAGGAAAAAGTCACCTTTGACAGTGAAAGGTGCAAGGCCGTATACCTAGACAGTTCTCCAACAGTATATGCAGTACTGGAGGAACAAGCCATAAGAGAGAATCTGGAAAGCCGTATTCTACCAATTGATATGGAAGAAAATTTGAAGGAATCAAAAAGTTGGATTCAACAGATAGTCCCTGTCAACAGACAAGATAACCAAGAAAGCCAATGGGTGGTTATCAAAAAGGTAGAAAAAAATGCGAAAATACCAACAAAAGGATCGCATTTGGCAGCAGTCCATGACCTGCATAGCATAGAAGAAGCAATTGTCCTGGTACGTGGACAAAAACCTATAAGAACAGGGATTGCCATAGGACTTCCCAAGAACACCTATGCTCGCATTGCACCAAGAAGTGGATTAACAACCAAGAAAGGGCTAACCATTAATGTTGGGGTAATCAACACAGACTATATAGGTGAAATTAAAGTACTATTGGCAAACCTAACAGAAAATGACCACAAGGTTAACACAGGAGACAGCATAGCACAATTAATAATTGAAAAAATTATCATGACAGACTTGCAAGAAGTACAAGAAATAGAAGAAACAAAAAGAGGAGGTGCAGGCTTTGGTAGCACAGACAAAAAGAAAGAACTACAAGAAAAAGAAGTCAACATATTATTCATCTGGGCTAGAGCATTTGGAAAAATGTATCGAAAAAAGCAACGGACAGGCATCCTGAGATGGAATGAAAAGGAAACTTCTCTAGCGGCTACAACAATCAGCACAGAACTTGCTCTAACAAAAGGAAAGGAAAGGGTTAAGTCAGTAAAGGAAATAGTTCCAAGGGAATACCATAGATTCCTAAAACTCTTTGAAGAAAAAGAAAGGAGCGACTTACCCCCTCATAGCTATACAGATCATAAAATTGAACTAGAAGAAGGAAAAACAGCTCTGTTTATGACCCTATACCAGCTAGGTAAAAGAGAGCAGACAGCCTTGACAAATTACCTGCTGGAAAACGTAGATAGAAGATAGATCAAACCATCTTCCTTATCGGCCGGAGCACCAATCGTATTTGTCAAGAAAAAAGATGGGGGATTAAGACTATGTGTAGATTATCGAGGATTAAATGCAGTATCCAAAAAAGACCGATATCCACTACCCCTCATAAGCGAAGCATTGGACCATCTTAGGACAGCCAGATACTTTACAAAACTAGATATCAAAGACGCATATCAACACATTCGTATACAAAAAGGAGATGAATGGAAAACAGCTTTTCGGACTAGATATGGACTATACGAATATACAGTCATGCCATTTGGGTTAGACAATGCCCCAGCAACATTCCAAAGATGGGTAAATACAGCCCTCAGCAAATACTTAGATGTCATTTGTATTGTTTACCTAGATGACCTATTAATTTATTCTAATACTTTGGAACAACACCAAAAGGATGTTCATAAAGTACTGGAAAAATTAAAAGAAATCAGAGTCAAACTGAAACTGACAAAGTGTGAATTCCACAAAAAAGAAACTGAATACTTGAGATTCATTATTAATCAAGAAGGAGTTAGAGTGGATCTGATAAAAACAAAGGCCATAAGGGAATAGAAGGGACCAGAAAAAGTCAAAGGAGTACAGTTTATTGCGGGATTCTGCAATTTTTATTGGAGATTTATAGAAGGATTCAGTAGGACAGCCAAACCCTTATATGAACTAACGAAGAAAAATCAGAAATGGGACTGGCGAAAGAAAGCCCATGAAGCCTTCGAAAAACTAAAGGAAAAACTTACCACAGAACCCATATTACGTCATTTCGACCCAGATCAGCCCATAATGATAGAAACAGATGCATCTAATTATGTCTGCTGAGGTATCATATCTCAAGAAGATGAAAAAGGAATATAGAAGCCAGTGGCATACCGATCAAAAACTATGACCAAGGCAGAATGCAATTATGATATTCACGATAAAGAACTATTAGCAATAATACAAGCACTCAAAAAGTGGCGGAAATATGTGGAAGGAAGCCACCACACAATAAAAATACTCACAGACCACAAAAACCTGGTACTATTCACCACAACAAAGGAACTAAATGGGAGGCAAATTCAATGGAGCGAAGAATTAAGCAGGTATAATATCAAAATAGAGTATCGACCTGGAAAGGAAGGAGGAAAACCAGATGTGCTCACAGGAAGGTCAGATGACCTACCAGGAGAAAATGATGCAAGAAAAACCCAGAAAGCAAGAATTCTCTTACCAAAGGAAACCTTTATGGATGAAGGATATGAATCTGGGAAGGAAGAAATCAACGTCATGGAATCGCAAGAAATAGAAACCACTATCAAAGTTGAAATTAAGAAAAAAACAGAAAAAGATCAACAAATAAGAAAAATAAGACAAGCCCTCGAAAAAGGGAATAAGGAATTCCCGAAAGTAGCCTTAGGGCTATGTGAATAGAAGGAAGGGTACCTCTGGTATGAAGGAAAGATATGGCTACCAGAAAATGAACCCCTCAGGACACAAGCGATAGAACGGAACCATGATGCACCACAAAGTGACCATGGGGGAGTGGCCAAAACCATGGAACTGGTACAACGAACCTACTACTGGCCAGAAATGAAGAATAACATTAAAAGATATGTCAAAAACTGTGACATGTGCCAAAGAACAAAACCGATACGTCATGCACTATACGGACTACTACAACCACTAGAAATCCCTGAAAAACTATGGAAATCGATCACCATGGACTTTATTACGGACTTACCTGAATCAAAAGACTATGACGAGATTTGGGTTGTAGTAGATCACATGACCAAAATGTCACACTTTATTCCTTGTTGAAAAGACACGAAAATAATACAATTTGTACAATTATTTACGAAAAACATCTTCAAACTGCACGGACTACCAAAACATTGTCACAGATCGAGGTTCAATATTTACATCAGACCTATGGAAAGAAATAACAAAAGGATTGGACATTAATAGAAGACTGAGCATGGCCTATCACCACCAAACAGATGGACAAATGGAAAGAGCAAATTCATCATTAGAACAATTCCTTCGAGCTTATGTGGAATACTCTCAAAAAGATTGGGAAGAATGGCTACCTTTTGCAGAATTCGCCTACAATAACTCGATACAAGAAACAATTAAAACCACAGCATTCTATGCAAACTATGGACATGTAACATGTGTACATGTTCCGGCAACTATATACTGGTTACACTTATGTTTTCCTTTATTATGTTATGTTGTTTGTTTTTGCTTTGATTCATTGATTATTTCACTACCGGTATCACTAGGATTCCGATAACATGTTATGTTTGTTTTTAGTTATGCTTTTGTACCGTCAAGGTTGTGCCCTAGGGATTCCAAGGGAAGGAATGGTCATGTATACCGGCGGTAGAGATAGGGCTTCGGTGAAGGATTGCGTTGGGCTTTCAGGACTCCAGTAGGATCACAAGATTCCGGTAGTGTGCACTTACCGGTAATGACAGTGGTTGTGGGTTTTTCAGGAGCCTCTACCTTGGGTGGAGGAAATCATGTATTTAAGACAGGCTTCCTGACTAGCAGGAAACACCAGACTTCAGACAGAACTTAGATAAGAAATATACTTGGTTGAATGGTGATTTACTTGCTCCCTTTCCCCTTTGCTTCTTCTAAGACCTTCTTGTCTTTACCTCTCTAGTCTCCCTTAGGAATCGAATGATAGCTGTCCTACCGCCAATCCCTATTGTATTAGTTCATACAGGTTACCACCTGTTACAGGACATCACCTCATCAATGACTCAATGGGTCATGAGACAATGACAAAAATATTGAAAAGAGAAGATATGAGTCAACTACATGACATAATCAGAACAGAAATTATTTCGGCACAACAGATAATGAAGGGAAATACCGATCAATACAGAAAACCAGATCCAAGGCTGGAATCAGGAGATAAAGTCTGGCTAGTGACCAAAGATATTCACACCACACAACTATCCAAAAAGCTGGATTACAAAAAATTAGGACCTTACAAAATAATAGAAAAAGTGGGAAGAAAAGCATATAAGCTGGCACTTCCCCCCTCAGCAAACAACAAACACCCAGTTTTTCACATCAGCAAACTTGAACTTTACCAAAACAATCCTTTACCTTCACAGGAAAAAGAACCACCTCCTCCTATCAAAACAGAAGGAGAAAACGAATACGAACTAGATTAAATTATTGACTCTTGAAGACACTACGGTAAGCTACAGTACAGAGCTAAGTGGACAGGATATCCTCCTAACCACGACTTAGTGTGGTACTCAGCTAAGGATTTTAGTAATGCCAAACATGCAATTGAACACCTTCATCGAGAAAACCCAGGAAAGCCTGGTCAAGGAGGAAGAACAAATGAGCGACAAAGACTGGATCAATCTAGCAGACCTTGACGCATCCATGCAAATTACACCCGAACAAGAAAAACACAACCAGAAAAGCTAGACTAGTTGCTTCGACGATGGATGCCAAGTACACTTCACAGAAAAAGAAGGGGCCGATTACTGGCCAAGAAAAGAACACCAAACACCCCCGATATCACCACCTCAGTCCCCACCTATGACGACATGGGAAGAAACGTCATTACCCCCACATATGCCACCACCATTGCCATGCGACAACAACATCCTCTTGACCACAAAACAAGAGAAATTTTCAGGGACAAAAAAGAGAAGAAGAGGGGGCAAAAAATCTTGGCTCAAGATAAGAAAAGAAAAGAATGTAACTTGGGGAAACCCAATAAAGGAGGAAATTCCACAAAAGCCAATCGACACATATACGCGCAAAGAGATATACGATCGAGTGGACGATACACCATTGCCAAGATCAGCAATAACAACCCCGTGGCCAAAGTCAAGGACCAACTCTACGGAACAAGACATGACAAAGGGCCTATACGATCAAATAGGCCACCTACAAACAATCTTGGATGAATCTCGAATAGACAAAAAACCTGTCAAGGGACAAGCAAAGATGTGGGAAAGAACGGGAAGGACTCTCCAAAAAGAAAAAGCAGATTTGGAGATGAAGTTAAGGGTTCAACAGATAAGAGCAGGATGGGCAGAATGGAGGATGGTAATTTCAGCAAAGAAATTGGAAATAAAAGAGAGAGAGAACAAATTGCTGAAAGAAGAGATGGAAAGGAACAATTGGGAACTGCGAAAATTAGCAACACGCCTGAACCGATCAACAGAAAAAAGGGATGATGGACCATTGGCCTAATGGGACTTAGACTATCGGGAAGGGGGAGCTAGTGTTACAAACCTAGCATGGAAAAGGGTTTTCACATGACTCATAATTATGAGGTCATAGGTTTGTAATGATTTTGTGCACATGACCAATTAGGTCATGTGAGTTTTGCACATGACTCACACTTGTGAGTCATAATTGTTATATTGATTTGATTGCGCAATAACTTGTTTAAAAAGTTATTAGTTGGTTTTGGGCACACGACTTATTTTGAAGTCATGTGAGTTTCACACATGACCTACTTGAGGTCCTGTGGTTATTTTGTTACGCGAATGTATGAGTCACAATTGTGACTCATAATAGTTATTGATTTGTAAGCAGGTTGGGAGAAGGACTATATAAGGAGGAAGATACAATGTAGTAGTTAGTTCTTCATGCAACCACCTAAGTTATTTCCTAGATATAACTGTACGACTTTATGAATATAAAACACCTTTACGCTCTTTACTAAAGGAAAAGAACATTGCGCTATCTTCCTTATAGGATAAGGAAGAAGTGAACGAATAACTTAGTCTTAGAAAGACTGAGTAAAAATATAAGAACTTAATCTTAGGAAAATTAAGTAGAGAATAATAAATACGACTCTAAGTATTTATTTTCTTCCTTTTCTGTACTATATTAACTCTATATTATCATTGCCTGTTGCATGGTTATATAATAGGAGAGATCGTATAGGTGATCCTAACAGAGAATTTAGTTTGATATAATCCAACCAGTATGTGATAAGAAGTTTTCATATCAGAATAGTAATAAAGAGAGTAGAAAGGCTTTTCAATATATATGAGTAATGAATTCAGTACTCAGTATCTATTCTGAATTAATTGTTGGTTTTATATCAGTGTTAGTTATGAAAAATAGCAAATCTCAGAACTGTGATTGAAGTTGACAATTGATCAGACTTTTGAAATACTTCAAAGATCCAGTATGATTATAGCTGATACCTTGATTACAATCTAAATACAACAAAATAATTCTTATTGCCTTATTTCCTCCTTGAACAATACAACCTAACTTAGAGCTAATTCTTTATGACAGAGATTGTATAGACAAGTACTTATTTTGTAGCATATATCCTTAAGACAGTGACATACTCTATTAAGAGTATATACTTTTTACTAAGTAATTTACTTAACTGTTAAGATAAAATACATATAATATTGTAGAGTCTATTGCTATAATAGGTGAAATATGCAAGAAAAATAGTATTCATAATACCTGATTCTAATCATAGCAAGGTTGTGACTGGTAGCCACAATCTCTGAATGTTCACAGTCTCACAACTGAGGGTACTCTAAAGAGTGCCTGACAGCTCAAGATAACTCTATAGCTTAACATAACTTTGTGGCTTGACATGACTTGAGGCTCAATGCAACCTTGTAAATTAATGTGATTTTGTGGCTAAATATATGATTCAAAGTTTAGAGAATATTGTACTCTATATTACATCAATTTTGACAACCTTGCTTGTTACTTAATTCCTATTGTTATCAGTCTAGATATTTTCTTTTTACATGGCCCCATTGAGCCTCAAGTCATGTCATGCCACAAAGTTGGGTTGAGCTACAAAGTTACTACAGTCAGCCACAAAGTTGTAGTAAGCTATACTATTGTATTGAAATGTCAGGGACTCTTTAGAGTACCCCAAGTTGTAAGTCTGTACACATTTGCTGGTTGTGACTACTAGCTATAACTTTGGCATGATTACTGTTACCAAAAATCTCTGTACATTTAATCATATAATGCTACATAATATAGACTTCATAATAGTCTCTTATGCTAGATTCCACTAAAACAAAGAGGTGTGTCAGATATCATCATTAAGTAGAAGAGAACATATTGCTGAATTACTTACCTCAAATGAGTACAGAATATATAAAGAACATCATGTGCTACAGAGTACATTTCTTGACTTACAGCATTCAATGACTCTCATCTTCCATCTCCACTACACCTCCAGTCATTGAAATTTATTACCTATTTGGGAACGAGTCAGACACACCATGATTGTGAGGAAAATCATCACGACATTTTCTATCCTCCACCCCACCTAGGTGAGGTTAGGAAGAAAGCTTTCCATCACTTGTTTGCATTCAGGCATCCCCTCCTCACTTCCCTCTTGAGTTCTATTTTCTTGAGGTTTTTCTTTCCTTCCTCCCAGCATCTCACAATGTTGGTTACCTCCCTTACACTGCTTTTACTTCGCCTCGCTTAGTGATTGCTACGGTCGGGTTTTTTCATTTGGTCTTTCCACAGATAGCCAGGAACACAGTTAGCAGTAGGAGGAAACACTTCAATAGGCCATGGTCGATTTCTCCACACCCTTCTTTCTTGAAGGACTGTCTTGTCAGACACGAATACGATAACTGATAGTATTGTCCGTTAACAAAAATAACCGTACATCAACAGATGGAAAAACTCAGCCATGGCAACCCCACTACCCCACCAACCCCACCATCACGAAAACCAAAAAAAAATTTAAAAAAATGTAAATACATAGTAGAAATTAATATTTAGTATACCATCCATCAGCCTTAATAATTGCTTCCACCCTATCTACCATTGATCCTGCCAAAGTATCGAAAACCTTTAGGTCAAGAAGTTCCCAACAATTAATAATGGCCTCCTCTATTGCTTTTTTGACCTCATCAATAGGACCCTTCATGAGATAGAGCTCACAATAGTTCTTGTAAAGCTTATATTTCACCAGAGACCAAACATTCTCAATAGGATTGAGATCTGGTGAATAGGCAGGAATTTCCAGAAGAGTAATTCCCTGCACTCTAAGCTATCTCCTAAAGGGCAAGTGAATCTTAGCATTGTCAATGATAAAAAATACTTCTTCATCTCCAACCCTTTCTCTGATATCCTCCCATATCCCTAGAAAGTCATAATAATCATAAATATCAAGAATTGACTTTCCAGTCACTCCACCCCTAGCAGAAGTAGGATCAGGAAAAACAGGCAAAAAGAGACCATGAGTTTGACCATAAAAACAACCAGTCATCATCTGGCTAATCTTACTCTCTCCTCTCCTAGCAGTAGACTCAATACAATCCTTATCCCACTTGTCTTTTGGATATCTAAATATCTATTTTCTCCTCTTTCCTCCTCCTCTCTCCACAACTACGTCATCTCTTCACATTGCCTTCCTTCTGCACATCTCCCTTGTCCAATGCCTATGAGCTAATGCCGATTCCAATCTCTCTTGAGCTAGATCCTCATCCAAATGAACCCTTTCTTGTACCAACCACTTTTTTAGATGCTTTTGTTGAAGTCTTCTCCTCACTGTCATAGAAGAGACATTGGGAGCAACTTTTGTGGCAATCTCAGAATAGCTTGTATTACAATAGCTGAGAGCTTCCTCCACCATAGCATCATCCTGCAACTTGGTAGTTTTAGTATATCTTCCTCTACCTTTTCTCTCCTGGCCCTCTTGATTTTCTTTTAAGATAGTATCTTTAACAGTGTTGAGGTGGATTTCAAGGTTGTGAGAAATTTGGCAATAGCTCATTTGAGGTTCATGTAACCCAAGAATTCTCCCCCTGGTAAACTCAGAGAGGTGCTTGGAGGGAATAGGCTTTTTGGTATGACTGTGAAGAATAGGAGGCATAGTTTCTTAAAACAAATCAATTAAGAAAATTGGTTGGGTTTTGGTTGATGTAGAGGAATTTCTTTAGGTGGTGTTCAAAATGAGAGGTGATGAGGAGGGTTGCGTTGCTATGGACTATGGATGTACGGTTAATTTTGTTAACGTACAATATGTCCTGCTGAGTGAACACTCCCCGCCCATCCTCCCCATCTTTGGACAATTGGCTAGCACCCTATTGCCCCCTTCCCCATCCTGCAATGCCTTCCTACCTCTGGGATCCCCTCCAGTAGTGATGCTATCTCTCTTGTCAAAACAGACTACATGAGAGATGTAGTTATACAATCGGGTGGCTTCAATTCCATATCAGCTAGTACCTTGCTACTATTCCATCCTCACACTCTGATCAGCTGGCACCCTACTGCCACCACCACCCCCTCTTTTCAGGCAGGTGCTCGGGTTCCTCACTTCTGCTACACCCCTATCGTGAGACCTGATCTCCTTTTAATCCCCCAGCATGGATCTTTTCATCCACAGATACATTTATCTAACTTCTACCAGGGCTCACACCTATAAGCTAAGTTTGGACTGGTGCTTAGGTTTGGGGTTTGTGTTTCTTTGTTAGGTGTACTGTCGGGAGTTTGGTTTTCTGAGTTACTGTGTGATGTTGGTAGGACTTCATATGCCTTGTAGTTTATGGGAAGGTTGCTTGTTAGGATAGTTTTTTCGACCAGGTCTTTAGGACCTGGTTCATCTATAGCTTTTGGGGGCCTGGTCCAGGGTAGAGGTCTTTTGATGCCATGACCATTGGGGTTCGATGTGGATTTTGTACCTTAGATAAAATTGAATAATGATATAAAAAAAAAAGAAAAAAAAGCATTCAATGACTCTAAATGCTGGATTATGGGAGTTACCAAAACTATTGATTGAGCAACAATTTGCAATGCTTCTTGCAATTATTAGTCATACTTGTACCAATCATGAGGTATAAGAGAGATTTCAAGTTAGCATGTTTACAGTAACTCAATAAAATTTTCTATTTTTGTTCAATTAAAATAAACCTAAAAGATATGCATAATCTTTAATAAAATTTGTAGAGTTTTCAAGAGTGTTCTTGATGGATTGGTAAAATTATCAAATATTCAAGTTAATATAAAACTACTAAATCCTAATAGTGTTTCATGTGAAATTTGGAGAAAAAAAATCTTTTCATGTCCCTATTTTAAGGATACAATTGGTACAACAGATAACTATATTCCTGAGAGAGTAAATAGGAGCATACTGCACAATTTTGAAGTTAAAAATGGGAGATAAGTCAAAATGTCGTTACTGTTTGGATATTAAATTATTATATCAAACAATAAATATAAAATAAAAATAGTATAAAAAACCTTATATGGAGTATTTGTACTTATTATAATTGAGAAACTGCTCATACAAGATTCTCAGCAATATTTCAACTATTACTTCAGTCTATTTCATTGTTGCTATTTCACTCTTGAGTTGAAAAATATAGAGAACAAGGATGTAGGTATCAGGTTGATAATATCTTCTGATCAAGGAATAGATATATTCAAACTCAGTCAATAGTTCTAAAGTATATTTCTTGGTATTGATTTGTCTGACATCTAGATATACTACTGTAATTTTTAATAGGAGTGATTAGGCTAACTTAAAATAACTACATGATTCAGTTGCAACTTTTGTTTTGTAATTACGATCCTATTTAAAACCAACAACTATTAGATACACCCTAAATGTATTGAACCCCATCAAATATCTGAAATATAGGCTAGGTACATCTTGTACCTCTCTGATAGGTTTAACATGAGGTGTAATGATTAGAATTTGAAGTGATTTAGTGATACCTAAGTTGATACTTCTTCAAGCAATACCAGATGATGGATATTGAATAAAAAAAATTATGATTAGTAGTGATGTTAGTTGTATAGTCACTTTAGCTTCAGTATTGGACTTAGAGAAAAGAATATATACGGCTAGGCCACCAATTTGGATTTATAGAAGAGGCATTATGTAGCTATAGGCTGTTGCTACCTTGATCAGAGAGAAATTGTACAACTAAAGAATGTTGACACTGTTTTTGTTTTGACAGTATACTAAGTATTTTGTCTGATAGACTAAAGGTTATACCTTTAAACCTATGATCTCATATAATATATAGAACCCTAACACCACATATAGTGAGAACCCATAAATCTTTTACCAACCTGATATATTATGATAATTTACACTATCTGTCATATAGCTCACATGTTATAGCTATACAAAAAGAAAATTTAAAAATAGAATTTAAACTCAGATACTTTACAAGCTCAGCTATCTATTGCCTTACCTCTCATATTTGTTATAATTCTGAAGTTGTGAGAGTTTGCATTATCAAAGATAGATTGTGCAGCTGTAGTCCACTCACTTTGAGTAATAGCCAGTAATACCCACATGAACACTCACTATAGTCATTAGCTTGCCAATACCTCAGGAAATCAAACCAAAATACAGGACAAATAGTCATGAAATTGCAGTGCTATATTAAGTTGACTGCTTCAATCCTTCAAGTAAGTTGTGGGTAAGTACAATCTTATTCTATAGAGTTTATAGTACAATAGCTGGTCAAGGTTAATAGTATTAACATGTGTAGATAATAGGGTTATGCTCATAAGTATTTAGTATTTTAATAGATAGAATAGTTCAGGCTTTACAATTTTGTATTTCATCTTAAGTAGTACAATGGTAGCTAGGAAATACAATAAGATGTTTTCTTTCTCTCTCTCACCACCATGCTTACAAATAGGATACCTAAGGATGCAGATATGAAAGGTTACATAGCTGCATAGATGGAGGAATACATCAAGGAAATTGTTAATTATGTAGTATTAGAACTGAGGACAGGAGAAGATCTTCCCTTAATTCTATGGATAAAAAGAGAATTTCCTGGAGTAGGAGAGGTGTTTATACTGCTTCTAAAATCACAGGACCCCCCACGTAAATATTGACCTGATGATCCAATGACCATGATGTGACCATGCTCAAGTGTCCACAATATGATGTATTAAATGCACCAATCTTTACCTGCTGTCCAGCTGTAACAGAGACAACCTGGTTCAGAATATGCAAGCTTTAGCCAATCACATATTCAACTTGTCATGACTATATCCAGCGTGCAACACAGTATAGCAACTACATCTGAAATACCATAATAGTTTCTAACTTACCAGCATGAAGGAGAAAATAACCTATGCATAACTAGTGATAATATTATTGGATCAGAAACAAAATTTACTGTCTTGGAGCAATTAATGGAAGTTTCAAGAGACAGAGAATATGTAATGATTGAGAGAAGAGAGGGGACAATTAAGGAGATGTTTTGAGGAGAGTTTCGTAGAAGCTAAGGGTATATTAATATCCCTGGTAGGGAGCACAGAGTTGTAAGTTTAGGTGTGTATGTGATATATTGGTGTCATCTAGAGCACATAAGATGTAGCATCTACCAAGGAATATAGTATTGGGATATTGTTTTTGGCTTGGACCTTTGGTAGCATATATACCATGACTATACTGTAAATTATTGGCAATCATTAAGCAACTACTATAATTGTCAAATATTAGTGACAGTCTTTCAGAATAAAGAATCAATATTGGGGATAGGATTTGCATCATGGGAGTAGGATTTAGGAACTTGGAGATAGGACAGAGAATATAGGAGTAAGGAATAGGGAGAGATTCACCAATTTAGGAAAGATTATGTAGGAAATATTTTCTGTGTCTTGTCTATCTCATTCTTTTTGTGCTATCAGAGGTGTCCTATATATATATAAAATGTTCCTATGTAACAGGACCTTTTTCAGCCTCGTCCACAATTACTTCCAATTTGCCCTAAGCTCCATATCTTTCCTCTGATTAGCTCCTTCAAACTTCTCCTAAAACAGTTTTCCTTAACACTAACAGTCTCTAACAGTCCAAATACCTTTCTGCTCCTTCTTATGTTTTCTAACCATTTCTTATCCATCATAGTCCAACACCAATTCATCTCAACTCATACATACTTTAATCTATGACCCTGTAGTACTTTTGTTGGTGGTAATTCCTGAAACTTCCTAGACAATCCTGCTACCAGCTAAACATATGATATTACATTCAATCTCTTCCTTGCATTCTAGCTTGATATCAATCAATCTCCAAACACACCAATCTTTAAACTGTTATCTTTTTCCACCAAGTCTCTGCTAATATTACAGGAGTATGGAAGCATTGTGATTTTCAGCAGTGATCACTCTTTGGGAACGTCCTGGAAAGATATTTGACTTTAGTATGTTTCAATTGTGTTTTTGTCCTGCATTAGAGTAACTTTTATTTTTACAAGTATTGTGACTTCCTGCACTCATTTCCAGGAAGCTGCCTGTCAATATAGCTTTATTCCTATCTGTCTATTCCCCTACTGCAGCATATAGCTTTAGAGAATAATTGGAGATACCTACGAGAAATAGTGATTGTTAAACTTCAGCCATACATTTTCATTTCATCTTTTCATGTGAAACTTTGCTTGCTGTGATTATTCACGTTGCAATAATTATGGTTGTAGCCTGTAAAATTGTGAAGAGGATGTCACAACTGTAATACAATGCTTTTGTTACATCCCACCACTCACCTTCATACCTTATCACTTGTTGATCAACTGACTTCTACTAAATAATGGAGGGTCATCATCAGCACTGAGACCCTAGTGTATCTCTATAGCTTTGAATATGTACCTGCATTATCATTACACTAATTACATATTTGGTATGCAGGAACGTGATGGAGGGGATACTGAGATAGCAAGATGTTATCCATTTCATTTGTACTTAATATATCAAAAAGTGATTTCTGTTATTTCAGCAGACATTGCTCCATCCATCAGACTCTGACAAGATCTAAACTATTTCATTGGTGCAAGTGATGTATTGTAGAGGAGGTTCTATGATGGGAAGAAAGAGATATTTTTGTTGAACATCAGTGGCAGTGACTCATTTACTTTGCCAGACTTAGAAGTGGCAGAAAGTAGATAAAATGAACAAAAATATAGGACATAAAGTATAGGAGTCATGATCTAATAGGGGACAAGATTTAGGTTGTTCAGAGGATAGGATTTTGGAAGGTTGTCTTCAGCAATATTTGAGCATGACACATTAATGTAGGAAGTTGTAAGAAGTTTGAATGAAATTCAAGAATGTTTGTTATTTCATTATATTGTATTGTTCATCTATTATTCTGGAATTATATCTATAAGTATGTAGATTCATTACACTCATTTGGGGGAAATTAGCCCTTTAATAGACCTCTTTGAACTTTATAGTAATACTTTCATATCCATATCCCCTGTGCATAATTTCAATTTTGATCCACCTAAACAAATCTGGGGGGCCTAATTGATATATCATAGCAGTACAATAGATGCCTATCATATGTTAATGTGCATTCACTAGCAGAGATAGCAGAGATATGTACTCTATATGTTGGATTTTAGGAGCATGTAACTTGAATAGCAATCCTGTACTAGGGAAAAAAAATAGAACTGAAAGAGAAAGTTCGTGGCCAAGCTCAAACCTGTTGAAATAGTATTGTAGGAATGTAGATAGGATAGCTTAAAGTTTGAGGATGTAGTGGAGATCTATGTTGTATACAAGAACAGTTTGTGAATATTGAATGGGAATATAGATCAACTGGTATAAGATACAGGAAGTATTTGGACTATACTATATAGTTATGACTATGTAGAATAGGAGGCTCTGAGAACTGATAGATAAGAAGTTATTATTTGCTTATTCTTAGATTTTCTATATAAGACTGTCACTTCTGCCACTTTATTAGTTTTCCTTTTCTCATCAAGCTACTGCTCAGTCCTCATCTTTTATATATACTTCTCTACCTTTTTGATTCTCTCCTACCCCTTTGATTCTCCCCTGAACACCTCTTCTGGGACAAATACTCCACTGAACTGGTTTGCAAAGTTTTTATGAGTGATATATTGTAACAAGATAAATCAACCAAGGCAAGTAGTAGTACCTTAGTTAAATATCATAATAAAAATATGCTTCCACATGGAATGCCATTCCAAACTTCAAAGGAAAACATAAAAAAAAAACCATGGCTGGCAGAAGCTCCATATCTGTATTTTGTAGTTTTGCATTTCCTACTATATGTTCCACTCAACAATTCTACCACCCACAACAAATAATATCTGCAATCAGCATAACTAGAGATAGAGAGAAGTTCAGGGGAAAATCAAAAGAGGAAATCAAAAGTATGTCCGTAATTGAACAGTCAGTATTAGCCAGCACAGTATCTCCACTTAAATATATCAAAAATTATTTCCCCCTACCAGCTATATCTGCAACAGTGCAGACCAGATAAGACAAGAAAGCAGAGGAAGGGTTTAAGCTCGGCTGTCAGTAATAGGGTAGAAGGTATTGCTAAACCGTTGAAACAGAATCATCTCTCCTGCCAAAAGAACATTTCACAACAAAACAACCAATCTAGCAATGATGCCTGTCTCCATACATAAAAAAGGTGCAAGGTGTCTTTACCTCAACTAGCTATTATTTTGCTGTACACTCGTGTCCGCAAAGTCTTCATACCCCTACGGCGCAACCACACAACCACCCCAACCCTTCATAGAAACTAGAAAAAAAAAAAGTAGACAACTCAATTAAGAAAACCATAAAAGTAGAACTAGTAAAGATTAAGAAAACATTATTACCACTTGGTATGACTTCCATTTGCATCTAGTACAGCCTGAAGTCTCTCAGGCATCCTCTCAATCCACCCATCCACCTTCTCTTGGGGAATTAAATCCCATTCCTCCTTTGCTGCCTGAAATAATTCAGCAGCACTGTGAGGCCTTCTTTCCAACCTGGAGAATCGCTTTCTGAGGGCTCTTTTGAGTAGTGCCCAGGTGTTCTCAATAGGATTGAGATCTGGTGAGTTGGGTGGCCAAGGAAGTTTTTGATAACCACAATCTGCTTGCAAATTTCGATTTTCCACACCAGCATGCCAGGGAGTATTGTCTGCAGCAAGGTAGATGTCATTAGAAGGTCTATCTAGACCTTCTATGAAAGGGATAAGGTAGGGCTGGTGGATCTCAGTTGCATATTGGTGGGAATTGAGGCCAAGTCTGTCTCTTGGGCCTGTCCTTTCCTCCTCCTTCCTCTTCCTCACAAGAATTAACTCAGTCCTCCCCCCCTTGACTATTCCAGCATATACCCCAATGCTAGTCCTCCCAGACTTAAAGCTAGGCTTTAAGTTTTTTTCTTCCAGCTCTTCTCCAGGTCTAACTCTGACCTTTCTGCCAGTAGGATTTGGATCATAGATGATGGTAGCTTCATCTACAAATACAACCCAATTCCATGCCCTCCTCCAGTTCCTCCTTCTCCTAGCAAACTCCTTTCTTTTCTCCTTTTGTCCATTCCTCCAAAAGGGCTTTTTTCTGGGCATCAGAAGCTTAAAACCAGCCTCAGAGATGATCTTATCAACAGTGGTCTTAGAAAGACCAATATTGGCCTTTTGGGTAATATCTCTTAGTGCTAAATGAGGCTCAGCATCGATAATAGCCCCCACAATCTGTCTTTTTTGGTCTGTAATGGTTGTTGGTCTGCCAGATCTGTTGGCATCATGGGTGTTTCCATCTCTTTCTTCAGCCCTTTTGACTACTGATTGAACAGTTGCTTTTGAGATACCCAGAACCTTAGAAATTTTATTAAACCCCAGATCTGTGTGTTTATATAGGGTATAAATTTCTTTATTCCTGTCTTCTCTGGCTCTTTTGGTATGTGGTGGAGGCATGGTGGGGGGGGGGGTTGTTGTCATGAAGTGGGGTAACGGCATTGTGCTGCAGGGGCATGAGGACTTTATGGACATGAGTGTACTGAATTTCCAATCTTGGCAAAGGAGAAATGTAGTCTGGAAAGCGTGGGAAATTAAGAATATGCCTTCACCCGAACTATGCATATTCTGCTATCATGTGGCTCACTTCAATTGAGCCACCACTGTAACTACAAGAAACAGTCATATATACCTAGTGCCCATTGTGATAATTCCTCAGCAGAGAGTATAATATTAGGGCCACAAGGTTGTAATGGCTCAAGGACAATGTGGTCTCCGATCACCAGATCCCACCCGGTTGGGTCACCGCCCCAGCATCGTCAATCTCGAAGTGTTGGTTGCAGCCAGGGCTCCAGTGTGTCCTATTTCTTGTGACCCGCCAGTTAGGATCTACTATCATTTCCCAACACTCCAAGCGCAGCGAATTTGGATTCTTGCAAACCTCTACAATGATAACCATTCTTGTTTGTCCTCTCAAGTTCACTAACCACCACTCAGAACCACACCGAAGGGCTGGCAGACTTTCCAAGTATCCTACCTCGATCATGACTGATAGCCAATGGTGGGGACCTCACCGTGCATCACGTGGTCTGAAGCCTGCATCACCTTGTTTGCTCCTCCGGCCGGGAGAATGAAACGTAGTGGCCCAAACAGGAATCAAGAAGACCCTGAATGACAAGGAGTGTCGGAAACCTTGTTCTGGATTTTATACCGTAATCTCCAGCTCACGTGTTTGTGCGAAGCACTAGGCATTAACCTGACAATGAGCGATTGCATTGTTTCTTCGTAGGTGAATCGAACCTTTCTGGGAATACCGAGTTCCTCCATTGCTTCCTCGATGGGTTCAACCATGTCTTCTGCAACACCAGCGACAAGCATGTAGCATCCAGTTTCTGGTTCAAGACATTCTTCAAATTTAACTCCAATGTTGTTGGCCAGGTGGACAGCAGTGGAGAATTCGAGTTTGTTCTCGACTGGGATCAGTACGGATAGTTTGTTGAAGGCCGAGCTGGAAGGGGTAAAGTCGGACAACACCCGATTAGTGTTCTCAATGACTCGGCGCGACGCAGTTGTTGCAGGCATTGCAGAAGTACTTGCAGAATCTCTCTCACTAATGAAGCTAGTGTTTGCCGAAGGTCTTGGGGTAGAGGATCCACCATAGACACTCAAGGGAGAAGGTTTGCGGTCAGAAACATCCTCAAATCAGTGATCCCAAGCGGCCAGTCTGACCCATAGCCCGGCCTACAGGTCGGCAGTCCGGCCAGTCCGGCCATGATTCTGAAGAGCCTGGGTCAGTCCGGCTTAAATTATTTCCGGCTGGCAAAGCCTGGCGGTGCCCAGGCGATCGCCAGGCTGAGAGATTCAGCAACCCAAGCCGAAGCTGCCAGATGCCCAGGCTAAGCTTTTCGCATACCACTTATTTTTAATTCGCCGGCATAACCCACAGATACCCAGGCCATCCATGGATATCCAGCGTATATGGAATCGCAATGTATCAACCACATACAAAGCCTGCAGGCGACCCAGGCCAGGCCCGGCTTTAGTTTTGAAAAGCCGCTTTCCCACAGTCCGGCCCGGCCATCCCGGAAAAAGACTTGGTCAGTCCGGCCGTACCCAAAGCCGGATGGACTGCCCGCTTGGGATCACTGCCTCAAATACCAGTGCCATTTCTGCAAAAGGTTGATTCGAAGGCAGGGAAGAGAGTATAATTGTTAATGAAGTCAGGCAGGTGGGAGGTAGTAGGACAGAGCAAATAAAACTCAATGAAGTGTAAGTCCAGACTGGGTCGGTTTTCCGAAGTGGGACAGAAGGGAGGGGTAGAAGGGAAGAGTATAAGGAAGAAGCAGGCGGTGTGGGACAATTGTGAGAGTGAGATGTACAAAGACGGTCATTAAGCCAGTATTGGTGAGAGAGGATGAGGGTGGAGTACACCAGGAGGAAATGTGATTCAGTGTAGCGGAGAGGAGCAGGGGATGCTGTGCAAAAATGATTACAATTCTCGTACTTATAGTGGTCTCACCTCGGATAGCCGAAGTTTGTCGAACCGGTTTGTTGCAAAATCCAGGGAAGTGAAACGTGATGAAAGAGTGGTAGCTCTGCGGTAGGTCACTTGTGAGAGTTTGGTGAAGGTGGATGGTGGTTAAGCTGGTGTGGGTGAGCAAGAATAGGGGAAAATCCGTAAGAGGAGGAAAGATTACTTCACAGTAGTAGAGGAGTGGCAGGATGATTCTGGAAAATGGTAGCAACGTATCTGACTACAGGTCGCCTCACCTTTGGCTGCTGCCGTGTTATCAAGCTTACTTTAGAGAAGCTTTAACGGGGGTGACTTTCTGTTAGGGAGATCGTGATGGCGAGAGCAATAACTGCCTTCTTGTCAATGGAAGGGGGTATTTGTAGACTTGTAGGGTTTGGTGGTTGGTGTCAGTCATATTTGCTACACACCCAGGAGTGTCGTCATCTCATAGCTTAGGTAACCAAATCTTTTGTATAACCTCACTGCTCCTGGTCAGATTACAGATGAGCACATGCCTTATTGACTCTCCAAATTCGACCGGCTGAAAAGGAATTAGTTAGAACTGCTGATTCAAAGGGGGGTTTGATGTTGTTTCTCCTGATACGATGACTGAATGGTTGAACTGCAAATGTACTTGTAGCTGGGTTACCCAATAAGCAATGATTATAACAAATTCTTTAAAAACATGAAAAATCACACCTTCTCAGGCTCACATGAGAGCATTGAAAAGAAGGCTATTATCACGATTCCCGGCAAAGGTTTCGATCAAGGGATGATGTCATTAATGCTTCCGTCAAGAAGGTTTGCCATAACGTCATTTATGGGGAAGCAGCTCACGACAGGGATCCGGCTCAGAGCCAAGCTGGGTTCCAACACCTACCCCGCTTGCTATTTGGAGAGCTTCTGACATCGCTTATCATCATCAAAGGACTCAAAACTTTCTGCCATGACTTTAATCAAGCAAAGAAAGCAGGATGAGGAGGGATTGCAGCTCCAGGAAGTGATTGGGTTTCTGGACATCTTAAGATGCAAGTGTTAAGTGAGTATGAGGAAAAATCTATTGTACAATTGTGCAAGAGAGTAGATGAGTGGGGCCATTCTGGGAGATTGGTGGCAGTGAAGAGCATGGCAGAGGCTATTGTGGCCCAGCAGGAGAAGAACTGCTCACTTTGAAAGCACTAGATAACATGGTTTCTTAGCTATCATCCCAACTTAGTGACTAAGTTAAGTTCTCAGCTAGATTGTCAGAGAGTACTTGCCAGCAATCCTGTGGTGCTGAAAGATTATTTTGACAAGGTATGAGTACTACTGAATACTTCCCATATTGGCTCCTACTAATTAGTTCTATAGTTTCAACATCTAATCAAATTCTCTAATATATCTCACTAATATATACAACATAGATGAAAAGAGGTTCATGATGGGAGTGGCCTGACATTGCAAGGTAATTTGTAGAAAGGGTCCCTGGACTCAAAGATTAATTCAGGATGGTTTATAGGAGTAGGTTACTGTCATTGAGGCTATATCATGAGATGGATGTATACTATTGTCTATGATTACCAATAAACGTCAAGTGCACTACATGGGAAGGTATAGGAAGTTGGAAAAAAAAAATTCTTGCTAACTTTGGAGTGTCAGAAAAAGCATGCAGCAATGAAGCTCTAGGGTTAAGGCTATTGAAAGAGCTTTTTGATGCTGAAACACAGGTGAGGTAAGCCTTCATAAAGCCATTGATAATCCTTTTATTCTGATAACTACTCTAACTATTAAATACTGGTAATGAGTATTGTCTCTTAATTTTGGATGGTTACACATCATACTTTAATTTTTAATTCTTTGACTATTGGCTAAATGTCAAGATTATTGCTTTTGGCCTCCCCACCCATTCCACTCACCTACTTCAACCTTTTGATTTATGTTCATTTAGCCCATTGTAGAGGTATTATAGCAATAGACTTGATGAATTTATGCGAAAGGGGCATGCAGGTATGAACAAAGGGGGATTTTTACCATAAGTAGTTTATCTATTAATCTACTCACTTTGAAAAATTAATCTTTAGTGTTATAGAATTTTGATGCCTGCATGGAGAGTTACCTTTACTCTCAAGAATATTAGAGCTACTTGGCAGGCTGTGAGAATCATACCTTTCAATCGGCAGTGTGTAGTTGGGGAGGGGGGTGAAGTGAAAGGAAACAAATGTCTCAAGTTTGGACAGCACAGTTGTGCATGGGGCTCACCTAGTACCAAAAACACCCCATGCAGTTAGTTGGGTGACAGGAATAGCAATTTCCCTGGTTACAAGCACTACCCCCTCCTCACAAAAACTGGAAGCCCTGCTCTCTAGCCTTTCTGAAGGCTTTCAACTGACAATTCCAGACAAGATGGTTGAAGAAGAGGCTCATAGACTCTACCGGGAATTAATGGGCAAGGAAACAGTAGCAAAGACCTCAGACGACTTCAAACTCACTGAAGCTACTTTGGTTACTTTAGAGACAATACTACAACTACAAGAAGAGGGTGAGAGTGTTGATGCTGCAAAGGTAGCAAGAAATTTGAATAAGGTATCACACACCGCCACCATGCCAGACACTACACCTTGGTCTCCAGTTATTGATCTCTCAGGTGCTATCGATAAGGTGGAGGAGCTATGGGAGGAAATGAAGGCCTTGGATGTTGGTGGGAAGGGGATTGGGGAACAGAGTGGGGGAGTAGTTGAGCGGGTGATTAGGCTGAGGGGGAGGCATTCATTGCGGTGGAGCTGATAGGACTTGGGCATTTGGAGCTTGAATAAAGCATTCTTGAACATGGGGAAATGGTTTTGGTTCTTGCAACTCATATAAGGTTTAATTTTGACCGTTTGTTGATCGGGAGAAGTGCTAGGACTCCCTCATGAAATAATCCAGATTGCACCATCAGGGGTGAGCCGGATCTGGATCGTGAGCCGCTTCCCCGTAAATCACGTTACTCCTGTGGCCAAGTTGAAGTTATACACCAATATAGAGTAGTGATTGTTGGGTGAATAACAAACCAATGCGGGACAACACAATTTATAATTGCAAATGATATAAAGGAAAAAATCCACAAGATTCATTCTTACACCATACTGTACTCGCACCACCGAGTTGAAGCCGGACACCCTCATATGGTACAGATCTGCAAGCCAATAAATGGGCTGCCTAAAAGCTGTCAAGACAAGTGGTGTAACTGGATGTAATGAAGAAAAAGTCAGCTTCCTATCTTTCATTGCAACTGCTTGTTAAGAGAGTAGTAATTCTGGTAATCAAGTAAGATGCCAATATGTCATATAAAGATATTGCAGCAAAATTGAATATTAAAAAGTCCACAGTTGAAGATAGAATAGAAAAAGGTCCATGCCTGTATCCTCCGGAAGATATCACTTCCGTCCTGTTACCACTAGTGTGTGAATAACATTCTACCTAAATCCCTGCGTCGACTCTAAGTAGATACTGTAGTCAAACAAACATCTCACTAACAGCCCACACTTCCTTAGTATGAAACAAGGCGAAACAAAAAAATAAAATACAAAACAAGTACTAAAGTGCGAAACAAATGCTAACTTTACAGCAGGAAACATGTACCAGAGCATGCGAGCAGTACTCCTGAGTTTCAGCATGCCCAAGTGACTATCAGTAATTAGAACAGACTAGAATCAATCTACTCCTTACCCTTTATACAACCCTCACCACCATCACCCCTCACGAAGGCAGCAAACGCTTTTAACCTTTCCTTCATTACGCTCTACTTATTCGGATCCTCAAGGGCTACCAAGACTGCTCCAGTGGCGATCACTTGTGCCTAGTTAATCCCCCTCGCAAGTTCGTGTTTGACTTGATCGATCTTTTTCTCAAGCTTTTGCTCACTTTGGTCAACTTTTGCTTCCATTTTTTTCCCAAGTTTTCGTTTAGTTTGTTTTCAATTCTCTCCTGATATCGGGCATGTCAGACAGTGTCATCACATCCGAGGAAAATAACAGCCCTCCGCAAACAATTGTTGTCACAGGTGAGGCAAACTCGCGGACCAGTTCTTATATAAAATCCATTTGTCAGCCAGCAATCAAACGAGGATCAAATAAAAGGGTATTCTCATTATGATAAGACATTATGCTTGATGGATGTGGTGGAGAAAAATTGAAGCAGGAAAAATTGAGGCTGCGGAAGGTACAAGTGTTGGAAGAATATCCTCCAAAGCGAGAGACACCTCGAATTATATAAGGAGTAACACCCGTCATATGGTATCATAACAGGGTAAACTAAGGGATCGCTCTTATGAGCGATGGATTCAATCCACGTGACACGGAAGAGCCAATTAACCCACATCTTCATCAAAACGGAAAAAAAGAAATACCTCCACCCCACTCCTTTCACCGTTCAAGGTAGCAAACGAAAATCTTTGTGAACATTTGAGTCTCGACGCTTGAAAAACATTCTGCATTAGGGGTAAGATAACTTCTCTCCGCCAATTGCATGCAATTGACCTACTTCTAAGCGTACAGTACCCTACGTGAATCACAGGACAAAGAGCATTTCAAGCTAATCATTACAGCACCTTTTGCTTCCTGCATTTCTAGTCCTCTCTGAAATAAACAAAAGAACTTCCAATAAACAAAAGAAAAAACGAACTGCAATCATGAGCAGCGATAGCAGCTCCACCGTTACCACGGAGATTCTCAGAAAGGACACTATCAAGTTCTGCTTCGACCTCACAGACTCCATAACAGCAGATATACTACAGCACTTGACTTCGTCAACATACGTTCTAATAACAGACACAAACCTCGCACACCTCTACCTCCCCACCTTCGAGTCCTCTTTCAACAAAAATGTGCCCAGGTATTCGCCCGAAGCCCGCCTCCTCTCTTACACCATCCCGCCGGGCGAGTACTCAAAGTCCCGCACTAAGAAGGCCGAGGTAGAGGACTGGATACTCTCGGAGAAATGCATCCGCGACACTGAGGTCAATTCACTTGGAGTAGTGTTATTGGAGATATGATCTGGTATGTAGCTGTGACGTTCATGCATGGGGTTAGGTTCATTCAGGTGCCGACTATGCTTCTGGCTATGGCGGATTCTTTGATTGGTGGGAAGAATTTGATTGAAGCTTTTTGGCAACCGGAGAGGGTTTTCATTGATATGAAGTTCTTGGAGACATTGCCAGAGAGGGAGTTTATCAATGGGATGGCGGAGGTTGTTAAGGTGAGTGTGGATTGGAGTAGGTGGGTGGGGATGTGGAGAGGACGGTAGCTAACTGAACTGGTGATAGACTGCTGCTATCTGGGATGAGGCCGAGTTTTCTAGATTGGAACAGAATGCCGAATTGATACTTGAAACGGTTAAAGCAAAGAGCTCGGATAGTGGTATGTTGCATTTTTACCTATAGCGTGGATGGATTTTGCTGACAACTACGAGGCAGAGGTTAGATCGGAAACGTTCAGAATGTGTTCAAAGATGTCATCCTGGGTTCCCTACGTGTCAAGGCATATGTCATATCAACTGATGAGCCCAAGGGAGGATTACGATACTTACTCAACTTTGGCCACTCTATCGGGGATGTGAATGAAGTTATCATCTTTCCATAAATGCTCCACGGGGAGTGTGTAGCAATTGGAGTGATCAAAGAGGCAGAGCTCGCTCGTCTCTTGGGTGTTTGCAAACTTGGAGCTGTCGTTAGGCTATCCAAGTGTTTGACCAGCTACAGCCTACCGACATCTATCGAAGATAAGCATGTCAAGAAACTTACTGGTGGAAAGCACTGTGAGGTCGAGAGAATGCTCGTGATCATGGGTGTCGACAAGAAGAATGACGGGCGGAAGAAGAAGGTAGTCCTTCTCGCCGCAATTAGCAGAACACATGAGAAGAAGGCATCTGTCGTTAATGATGATTCCATTCGGGTTATTCGCTCACTAAGTCTCATCGTTCATTCCCAGAGATCTGCAGTTCCGGAGCCGGAGGGTACTCCTCCGTGATCGAAATCCATCTCGAATTGCCTGCTCGTCTTACCTGCATTGGGTTCTGGAACTTGCCGTGTCAAGAATCTTCTTCACTCTGATAACACCGAGCACATACATACTGCTCTTCACAAACTCCGTGGAATTCAATATCCTTGGGAAGAGGACGGTGACATTCTTGTTGTGAATGGAAACGGTGGCAAGCTTCATGCTTGTGGAGACGAGTTATATCTCGGCAATGCTGGAACGGTGGCATGATTTCAGACGTCCATCGTGATGGAGTAATCCCATCGTGGTATATTAGCAGTAGTATTAGGTTAGGGAAGTTGGGGCATGGCGAGGTTTGATGTCCCGCGAGGACTGTTTTCCGTTGATATGTGTGGTGGACTGGTCGGCCACCACAACCTGTATTTAGCTAGAGATTCGTCCCTCTTCGATGGAGTGAGGAGTGAGAGCAATAGCAAGAACAACGAACTTAGATTCTCCTCTTTCCACCGTTCATTTTCCTTCAGAGTCCTCACCACTCACCCCAACGGGAGACCGTTCCATTTGCGCCGTATCGATATCGCCATCACATCGCTACTCTGGTTTCTCCCTCTGGTGAACATGATTCTATTGTTCTCACCGGGAGTGCTCATATGAAGTAGTGACCGATTGGGTCTCTTGTCGATGCTCTTCGCTCAAACGGAAGTGCGGTTGAATATCTCGAGAGTCAGGGCAGTCTTCCAGTTCGTGTTCCCTCAACGTCGGGACTTACCGGAAGAAGGATTGAGCTTGAAGCAAAGGTATCCTCTCCGTATGTCTCATCAATTTTGATGTGCGCACCATATGCTTGTGAGCCTGTTACCTTGTCACTTGTTGGAGGGAGGTGAATTTCTCAGCTCTATATCGATATGACTGTCGCCATGATGACTGCCTTCGGGATTGAAGTCACGAAGTCAACTACGGATGAGTATACTTATCACATTCCCCAAAGGTCTTACAAGAACCCGGCCGAGTATGTCATCGAGAGTGACGCTGGTTCTGCAACCTATCCTCTTGCTATCGTGGCTATGACTGGGAGCACCGTTACTGTGCTGAATATTGGCAAGAAGTCTCTTCAGGGAGATGCTCACTTTGCCGAGGATGTTCTCCGACCGATGGGATGCACTGTTGAGCAGTCAGACTATTCAACTACAGTTCGTGGCCCACCAAGGGGGCAGTTGAAGCGATTACCACATGTTGACATGGAGCCTATGACTGATGCATTCTTGACTGCATCGGTTCTCGCGGCTGTCGCCAACAGCACGGAAAGGACTTCTATTACCAGTATCGCCAATCAGCGTGTCAAGGAAGGCAACCGGATCGCCGCCATAGTTCACAAACTTGGGAAATTCGCTGTCACCACTGGCGAACTGGAAGATGGTATCTGGATTCAAGGCATAGACTACAACTCATTAAAAACCCCTGAAAGGGGAGTTCACTGCTACGATGACCATCGGGTCGCTATGAGTTTCTCGGTTCTTGCCCTCATTGTGCCGAATCCAGTCGTTTTCCAAGAGAGAAAATGGGATGAAAAGACATGGCCCGGTTGGTGGGATGTACTGTCTACATCTTTTAAGGTTTATCTGAGTGGTATTGAACTTCTGGACAAGTCGCAAGTTAAGGAGGAGTCGGTGAAGAAGGGCTCTAATCGCACGATTGTCATTATTGGCATGAGAGGTGCTGGCAAGACTACAATGGGTATCCGCGCCGCCAAAATCTTGAACCGCCCTCTCCTTGATTTGGATACTGTACATGAGGAGGAGCAAAAGAGCACCATACCAGAGATCATCAAAGAAGATAGCTGGGATGGATTCCGGAAGTTGGAACTTGAGCTTCTACAAAGACATATTAAGGCTTATCCTAACAATTATATTTTTGCATGCGGAGGAGGAATATTTCCTTGCGATTGTTACGGGAAACTCATATTACCATGAGAAACTGCCTAAGAAGATAAGATCCTTCTTTGTTTCAATGACTTATCCTAATTTGGAGGAGGCGATGGATGACATTAATGCTGTGACTATCGGTTCGGATGCGGTTGAGGTCAGGATAGACTTGCTTGTTGATACTACAGGTTCAAATGGTGTTGCAACTGTACCGTTTGTATCTGAACAGCTTGCTGGCCTAAAGGGCAAAATTCAACTCCCGATTGTTTTCAATATCAGGACTAAGAGCCAAGGCGGAAAGTTCCCAGATGGAGATCAAGAACGTGCTTTGAAACTCGATATCGCTGCGCTCAGGATGGGATTGGAGTCTACTGATCTTGAGATTACCTGGCCCATGGCACTACTTGAGACGGTTACTTCGAGCAAGGGTTATAGCAAAATCATTGCCTCACATAATGATGTTGGTGGAGACCTCCCCTGTAGTAATGCTTCTTGGATTTCTAAATTCAATATTACTCTCAAATATGGTGATGTTATCAAGCTCATAGGGCAGGCAAAGAACATGCAAGATAATTACGACCTAGGGAACTTTAGGAAATGTGCTGTCACTTACGAGACCCGCATGGCAGTGCTAAACATGGGTGAAAAAAGGAAGCTCAGTAGAATTCTGAACAGCTTCCTCACTCCCATGACCCATCCAGTGCTCCCATTCAAGGCGGCACAAGGCCAATTGTCAATAGCCGAGATCCTCCAAGCCCTCTCCCTAATAGGCATGCTCGAAGCAAAGATGTTTTACATCTTCCGCACACCAATCCCCCACACCCGCAGTCCAGCGCTCCACAATACCCTTTTCCAGTCCCTTGGCTTGCCATATACCTACCACCTCTTGAATCCACCGATGTCTCTGCCACACAGGAGATCTTGAACAGCGATGACTTTGGCGGAGCATCCGTCACAATCCCGCATAAAGTCTCTATAATCCCACTTCTATCCTCCATCTCCACCCAGGCTCACGTGATCGGCGTGGTGAATACGGTCATTCCAGTCATCGCAGAAGATGGAACGCGCAAACTTGTAGGAGACAACTTTGACAAGTGTGGCATCCAAAACTCACCTCGCATCAGCGGTGTCACCGAACAGGAGAACCCCTCTACCATGACAGCATTGATAATCAGCGCGGGCAGAACCTTCCTCGCTGTGGTCTACGCTCTTCACAAGATAGGCTGTGGCAAGATAGATGTCATCAACAGCACCCCTGCGAACCTTAAGTCTCTCGTGGAAGCGTTCCCGAAGGAGTATAACCTTGTTGCTATTAATTCCCTTGCGGAGGCAAAGAGCGTGGACGTCAAGCCCATCACAGCGGTTTCTACAGTCCCGGTGGATAAGCCTGTTGACGACGCGCTCAAGGCTATTCTCCAGAAACCACTAACTAAAGGTGCTAGTGCAAAGGTGTTGGCTGAGATGGCATATAAGCCGAGAGTCACAAAGGTGATGAATTTGGTGGAGGGTGCGGGTGGAGGGTTATCCCGAGCTTGGAGGCGTTGGCTGGGCAGGGGATTGGGCAATTTGAGGTTAGTACTATTTCCTTTCTTTTTCGGTTTGTTTGTTTTGGGTTGGGGCTGTGCTGGTATCACCGTGTTGGGGATCATGGGTTCAGTTAGGTAGTTGTTATAAAAATTGAGGGGTTTTCTAGATGATGCTGAGATTTTGTATCTGGTTGATTTCGAGCTATACTGTACGTGAAAGCAATGTCCGGATCGCCGATCGGAGAACCCAAAATATTCTACAAATTTGTATCTCAAACATAGCCATACCCCCTCACTAAAGCACGATCACCACCACGAACCAAGGGGGTTCAGATAACGACAAACACTCAAAATCGCATTCCCCCCACTATTCCACACACTAAGCGAGCAAACAAGCCCCCTCCATATCCGCAGTTTGGCAGGTATATACCCCCCCTCCGCTCTTCACCCTCCTTCTGCTTTCCCCCCTCGCTCAATCAGTTTTTAACATCTTCGATACCAAACCCCATTTGTCAACCACTAAACTACCTACAATACCCCCCCCCAATCGCCTCAGGAACGTACGTGGGGCAAGCAATTCCAAGATTCTTTCGGAAGGGGTTATGCACTAACTTAACTGTTGTACATCGCATGGGTAGGTTTGGATCCTGGCATAGCCGGGAGGGGACGTACTCCCCAACCCAACCCACCCGACATAGCATAGTATAGCATAACGAATTTGCTACTGACCCGCCAAGTGGCCAAACCCCCTCCATCTACACCACCCCCTATCTATCTATCTACTTCTATGCTATCCTCGGGGAGTAAAACAATATCACAATCTCCCTCCCCTCCCCCATTTTCCAAAAAAGTATCTCCAATCCCGCATTCCTTCCACCACCTGGCACCCCATGCCGCGGGTAATAAATACCGCTCGTAAGAAACCCCCACACAATCGCGTCCCACCAACAATAACCAAACAACCAAACAAACTAATATAGACCGTCAAGATTCAAGCTTGTTGAAAAGAAATATTGGGCGGGAGGGCGGGGGGTGCTATGAAGAACGTAATAGATAGTTTGGAGTACTCCAGCAGCGGTGGCGGCGGCATGCATCGGTGGGAAAGATGGATGCGCGGGGGTTATATTTCAGCATGTTTGCTAAAGATAAGGTTCCTTTTACCGCGCGAAACGAGATACAGAAGAATCTGTAATTTTCAGAGATGCTGGATGGGAAGGGGGATGGGGGGTGATTGGTTGGGACTTGGAAGGTAGGCGTTCCGGTAGTTTTTTTACCTGGAGGGTGCGAGGACAGAGAAGGGGGAAGGCGAGTGAGACTTTGTGATGTGGTAAAGGTCGGAGGGAAGTTGATGAGTTTTCATAACTACAGGAAGCAAGTGTTAGAATTGAAGCAGGACGAACAAGATAGCGGTAGATAGGAATAAGGGATACTATGGAAGAAGAGAGAGTTGAATAAGATGGATTGATTGGTGGTTTTAGAAAAACGCCCTAATACCTATATGTGTGGTTGAGAAGAGAAGAAGAAAAAGTAAAAGGAAAGTATGATAAAAGGAAAGTAAAAGAGCCTCGCTTACAATAACAGTCAGACAAACCTCGCTGACTAAGCAACCACCCATCTCTTATGCACACCTATTTTATCTGACATATCTAACAATATCTACAAACAAGAAACAAAACAAGCATTCGCTATTCTACCAGAATACGGTATTGGGGATTAACACATCTTCAGACATGGGGACTAGGTAAGCTAGCGATACCACTAAATTAAATAACAAGAAAGAAAAATTTCCATGATTTAGACTAACATCATAAGATGATGATAACATTACTCCCCCCTCCCTTCCCAACCAAACTTTTGATTCAAAAAATATAATACACCCCCACTCCACATAAAACATAAAAAGATAAAAACTAATCTACCCGCTCAACTCCCCAACCAATACATCAAAGCTCCCACTCCCCACACTAGACAATTTCCCCAGCACAATCCTCGAACTCATACGGTCGTCAAAATGCCCCTCGCCAATGGGTTCAGTAAGGAAATTACATGTGGTTTCGAAGCTCATTTTCAAGAATGGGGACATGTTGGTTTTCTTTCCCAGGCGGTTGAAGTGTGTGAAGCCACCGCCGCGGGTCAATATATCTGCTATTAGGCTCAGGTGACGGATGTCGACTGAGATGCTGTGACTGTATGTGTGAGCGAGTTAGTATTATGGGGTTGGGGAGAGGTAGGGGAAGTGAGGGAATGGGGGGTTACCCTCCAAAAATCGGATTCAGCTCTTTGATTATGTTAGCTCTAGCGGCTTCAACGCCATACATGCAAAGGAGTGCCGTGATGTCATCATTGGTGTCCAAAGTGTTTGGGTCGATGGCGGCTTGTTCGTCCCAGAACGTGGTGAAGCTGACATATCGAACTCATCAATCACAGTTCTCAACTCCTCTTCCTCCAATGTTTCCCCGAGCTCCCTCGCTACCCTTCTCAAATCCTCGATCCCTATATTTGACCCTTGGGCAATTCCACCACCAACAGCATTGGCAAATAGGTCAAAGGCCCTGAGTATCTCATCCAGTGGGTCTCTCTCTAGAATCTTCTGTGTCATGATGGAAGTAAATGCCTCCTGAGAGACGTACAGCCTACTTGGCTGTACACCGGGCAGGGCCTGCCGTCCAGGGCCGTGGGTACTGTGCTCACCAAGAATTTGCAGAAGCTCAGGTTTTGGAACGTCAAGGTGAAACTGTAGCATCATGAAACCTTAAGAGAATTTCTAGCCATATTATCCGATGTGCACAGCAGCCTCATTGATCTTAGCCCTTTGTTCCCTGCTCAGTTCTACTGTTGTACCTCACTCCTGCGGACACTGCTGTTCGGAAGTATGGTCTCGATCTCTTTTACATTGTTGCTATTGATGTTGGTGCCCTGTACCACCTCTCGCTCCACCAGGGTTTCCAAATAAACCCATGCCCAGAACGGACCCTCGGAGAGGATTGTTCGAGGCACCAGCTGGAGGCGGAGGTGATTGTTGTAGACCTTGAGCCCGACGATTGCAACCACCAGCAGGTGGAGTGGTTCCTTGGCATTGATTATTTAGACCTGTCAAAAACATTGAGGTATTGCTATTGCTGTTTGTTTTGGGAAGGTGTTAAGTGGTGTTTTCTTAGAGGGGGACGAGCTAATTAGTTTGACGCAGAGCGAGTCAGGTGACCTTAGTGTCAAAACAACAAGCTTAACAGATAATTGTGGATGGATCCGAGAAGAGGTGGTTAGAGGAATTTAATATCATAGCTTCAACTTGCTCCTCAAAGGAATTCTCAAAATTCTGCCAGTTCCAGTTTGGTTTGTGCTGTGTTGTGTCTTAGCTGACACTTTCGTGATTGCGGTATACAGCTGAGACCTCAGAAAAACACAAGCCTTGTAATCGTCCAGCCCAGTCCAACGTGTCCTTATCCTCCCATGCCCCAGCCATGACTATGAACTTCTTATCTGAGGAGCCCCTCAGACAAAGCATAATCAAAGAGAGCCCTAATACAGAGGGCGAATCACTAAATCTCCAGTAACATATTAGACTAAGAACAGGCTTAGATGGGGAAGTGGGTCAGACAGGTAAGTGAATCAGTTACAATGCATGAAAAATTTGAAATATAGGAATCTCAAGCGATGCACAATACTGGGAAGAAGAAACTCAGAAGAGTAGAAAATATTCTCCACAGTGCAGTATGTTTAACTTGGGATTTTTTTGAGCTGAATTCAAAGTTGTTTATTTGTCAAAAATTCTGCATTGAGGGTTTGAGTAGAATTCACATACCAAGCGATTTATCTCCATGTCAGACCCACTCCCCCATCCAACAGGGAGGTTTTGATATGACTATCATAACTTGAACTATCTTGACCAGAATGACAACACTAACATTTTCCAAGGAGTACAAGTACTCTGTGGCTCAACATTGAATAGTCTTAAGAATAGTGCTTTAATACCATAGTCACCAAAATACTTTGTTTACGAATCTATTGATAAAAAAAGCTATATAGTCCAGCATGCTTTGTGTCTTTTTTTTTTTTTCTTTTTTGATTATTTTCTTTTCCAATAATTATCCAAATATTTCATTATTCTGACACAGCCATCATTAGTTGATATAATTTATATGGACTGGAGGTGACAATTGGGGTAGATAAGACTCTTTTGTGGGCAAGTAGCTCTTGGCAATCCATTGAGAGAAGTGGGAGGACTTAGAGATGGCCAGATAGGTTGGACAGACCATCAAAATTATTTACATGTTGATGATGATAATGAGGTCATGGTATGGACTACCTGTATGCAGGGAATTCTCCTGAATAATATAATACAGAAAAGTCTCATCAGTTACTATACTTAACTTTGCTAAGATTAAGCATAGTTGAAGTTACAACTGTCATAATAAAACCACACTGATCTCATAATGCAAGGTAATAAAATTTATACAGAAGAGAAAAAAGAATCACATATCCATAATTTATGCTCACACCCCATCCAATATATACCTTGATATTTATATATTCTCAAGAGATCTACACAGCTTAGTCAATGTCAAATTTGACCAAATTCTTGTCATCTTACATTAAAGGAAAAGTCTATGATCTGGGCCCATATCAAGGAAAGTATCATGCTATATCAAATGGTAAAATAAGATTCAAAAGCCTGGAAAGTGATATTTCTATTTACAACTTTCATAAAACATGAGACAATTATTTTTGAACACCAATATATATAATTTAAAAATTTAATCACATATTTTAGAAATATGACAAAATATTACAAAGAGGATAGTGACGAAAGAAAAAATTTAGTAGAAATATGTAATATTAGAGTAACACAGAGTTGATTCAGCTACTAAGGGATGGGAAAACAAAAAATATATATGATGATCAAAAACTGCTACATTTTGTGATCTCATAAATTAATAAGTTTTTTTTCAAATCTCACAAAATCCAATCAAAGTAGTTCCTAAACCAATCGTCACGGCATCATGAGACATCACTCATGCCATCCCTCACCATCCCTGTTCATATTTGGATATTCTTTATTCTCACAAAGGCTTCGATCAAGTCTTTTGTTTTTACCATGGCCACCCGGTTCTATTGAGAACTTGCAATGTTTATTGTTTCCCTTGTTCTTCCTTTATGTTTCTTTATCTATTCTTTATATTTCTTCGATGATCTTTGTCTTGTTATTGAGGGTGTTCAGGAATGCCGGAGAACACGCTATGCCCAGAACACCATATTATATAGCTAGGTTGTATCTGTTCTTTCTTGTATGACCAGTTAAGTTTACTATCAAGTACATCTACTAGAATTTATCTTCACCATCTTCTATTCATACTTCCCTCACTTGGGCTATTGGGTATTTTGATATCCGGCTTTTTCAACAATCCCTGTTGTGATAATATTCACGGGAGGTTGCACGATGGACTTGAACGATGAATTCAGACAATGATGAACTGCTTGACATTGTCCAAAGGAAGGGCGAGATGCCCGGACTACCTACAGTCGGGAGCAAGACATAGGGGATGAGTGAACGACAAGAGAAAGGAGAGTGAAAGAGATGCAAGGAGTATATCTAATATTGTGAGGGGTCAAGACTAGAGATCTAGACTCAGCCATAAGGTCTGATGTAAGGGGAAAAACAATAGTGCGAGTGACACCACAGTAGTGCCAGAAGCATGTTTTAACAGTCCCGGCATCCCCTGCCATCCCATCTCCTACCCTGAGAGCAGCCGCCCCACCCTGTAGGGGCGCCGTCTGGCCCAAAGACGGCCGTCCTGCACTTTGACCGCCCTGGATGGACTACAGACAGCTGTCCTGTCCTGTCCAGGGCTCTTGGAAGTCCGCACGCAGGACCCCACCGGGCCCCTGAGCGGTTGGGTACACTGGGTTGAGATGTGGTTTGAGGGAGGTCCAATGGTTCTGGTGATGGGGAGGTCTGAAGGCTCTGATGAGGGGAGCCATGGGATTTCATCGTCGATATCTGATGTCTTTTCGAGGGAGTGATTATGTTCTCAGAGAAACTTGACAACTGCTGAATGCTCCTTCGAGGTGGCTAGTGAAAGTGCAGTTTAGCCTCTGAAGTCATTTATGTGGAGATTAAGATCATGACTTGCCAAAACCATCTCTACCACGTAATCATATCCTTCCTCTGTAGTCACGTAAGTGGAGTCCGGCCATCATCAGTCTCGGCTAGATTTGGATTGAGGTCCTCTCGTTCCAGCAGCAGCCTCACAACTGCTACATGTCCGTACCGGAGGGCCGAGGAGAGGGATGTTTCACCATACCCGTGGTCTCCCGAATTCGGATCGACATCATCTCGTTCCAAAATTCTCTTTACAACTCACGGACTCTCATTCTTAACTGCCCAACTGAGCGGTGTCCGGCCATCAGCATCTACCATATTCGGATCGACATCCTTTCGTCCCAAAGGCATCTTTACCACCTCCTCATACTCCGCCTCATTTGCCCAGGGGAGTGGTGTCTGACCCCCAGTATCTACCATATCAGGATTGTCATCCTCATTGCGAAAGCATCTTTACCACTCCGGATGGCATTCTTCGTCATCTCCTCTCCTGCATGACTTCCCCAATAACTGGAGGCATAATCTAGAAGAGGGACCGTCGATGCAGCTCAGTCATGTGCTGGCCAAATATCTCGGGTGCTTCCAAAATTGAGGTAGGTGAGGCAAACCTCCGCGATCAGAGAGTGAGGACTTTGAAAGAGGGTCGGATTATTGAGCAGATACTCCTGTAGACTTAGAGGACGATCCGTATGGGGGGTGACGCTTTCTTGAACGTGAGGAGCCTAAACGCACATCCAAGAGTGTTTGTATCGCAGGAACCTTCTCAGGATCCAGATCCGTAGATCCCCTCTCTACCGCCAAGGCATGGCAGCGCTCGCTGGCATGTAAGGGCCACTCTGCATTCGATATCCAAATCAAAGGTTCGACACCAAATCTGAGTCTCCTCCCACTCTGCGTCTTCACCTGAGGGATCCCTATCCCATAGGCATCCCCGAGACCCTTGTCTGTTGTCACTTCCCTCAACCTTTTTCTTCTGTCCGAGAAGGTGGACTCCGCCAGGATAGCGTCAATGACGAGTGAAATAAGGAGAAAACTACACACAAACATTAATCAATCAAGCGGTAGTGAAGCTATGGAGTGAGGTTAACGTGACTCACATTTCGGCTATCTCCAACCAGATAGCCCACAGAGTATGATTCCTTGCGTTCACCTCGATACCAAGCCAGCTTCTTCTCCACATATTTCACGACGTCATTAGAATCAGGGCTAATAGATATCACTATTGCTCTGGTGAAAGATCTGGTGACTAGATCCTCGACATGGGGTCTCCCAGTGAAGGACACTAGTACACTCGGCATCTCCCGAATGATCTCTCGGAGTGAAACAAGAATCTCTGGTAGTTGCTTAGGGATGAACTTGTCAAGAGCATCAAAGTAATGAACTTTGAGATACCGGGTGCGAACATCTCGTAAACTCCTTGGAGACGTGCTATTGCAGATTGCAGATTAAGCAAGGATTGGTTGGTTGATTGATGGATTGATTGATAGGTGGGTGGTTGGAGGGCTGCTGGTTATTGGGCGCAGCCCAATCATCTGACTATGTTGATTCAAAGGTTAGGGTTTGTAATATTGTTATGAGGTGGCCAAAAAAAAAAAGATAAAAAACACACACCTGTAAGTTTTGCTTGGCACCAGGAATTACAAAATAAACAAATTTGAGAAAGTTAAAAAATAATCTTGCCAAGGTTGCAGCATATGGCCGCAACCCCCGCATGTTCGTTGGCTCACAACCGGGGGCACTCCTTCAGAGTGCCTGACAGCTCAACGTAACTTCGTGGCTCAACACAGCCTTTTTTGTGTAATATAATATTTTAAAGTAAGACTTTTATTTTACATGAGTTTCCACAACCTTGCTCGTTGCTTAATGCCAGTAACTATTAGCTTGGATATTTTCTTTTTATATGCTCATACAGTATGTATAGCCTTTGCTTGATCTTTGACCTCATTCAGGAAAGGCTTAAGTGCTGATTGATCTGCCTTCTTTTTAGCATTCTGAGTCCTACATAACTGTATTTCTGCTTTTTCCACCTCTACATCCTCCCTCTTTTTCACCATTTGATGTGCATCAGAGGCATATAAAATACCCCCTTTTTAGACCTGCCTCCTGCTTTGTGGTCTCTGTCATGTATTTCTTGCTTCCTCAGCTGCTCTAGTATGTTCTATATGTTCCATGGCTAATCCACCTGACTGTGCCAAAGTCAGGCCACCTTGTAGTACAAGCATCAGTCTTTGTTGAAAGCCTGGTAAGAAATCCCTGGCCTCGTTTAGTAATCATTCACCTTGGGTCTTTAGACTAGCAATGGTAAGAGGAACGTTAGAGGAAGTCAAAGGTTCAGAAGAAGGATTTGGTATTTGTGAGGAAGTAACAGCTGCTTCCTGCAATTTGGATATTATAATATCAAGATTGTAGTGAACCAGGCCAGTAGCATAAAAGGCTGATCGAAGTATTGAGAGCTTGAAGGTTTGCTGCCTGATGGTATCAATAGTATCTAAAAATTCTGATTTGTCAAAGTTTCTACAACTAGTAGGGGTAGCTGCTTCGGCTGCCTCAGCATGGTAATGCTTATATGGCTGAAATACAACAACATCCAAGGGTTGAAGAAGATGGCTTGAATGGGGAGGAAGGCAGAACACAATTATCTTATACACAACAGACAGTACAAAGCAGGAGGCAGGTCCAAAAAGAGGGTGTCTTATATGCCTTTGATGCATGTCAAATGGTGAAAAAGAGGGAGGATGTAGAAGTAGAAAAAGCAGAAATACAGTTATGGAGGACTCAGAATGCTAAAAAGAAGGCAGATCAAGCAGCACTTAAGCCTTTCCTGAATGAGATCAAAGATCAAGCAAAGGCTAGATGTACTGTCTGAGCATATAAAAAGAAAATATTCAAGCTAATAGTTACTGGCATTAAGCAACAAGCAAGGTTGCGGAAACTCATGTAAAATAAAAGTCTTACTTTAAAATATTATGCTACATAAAAAAAGACTGTGTTGAGCCACAAAGTGATGTTGAGCCACAAAGTTATATTGAGCTATGAGGAACTCTGAAGGAGTGCCCCATTTGTGAGCCAGCAAACATGTAGGGGTTGCAGCCACACACAGTAACCTTGGCATAATTGCAGTAAATGTCTCCAATGCTACAGAGTTTTATGTTTTATCCCTCCAATGCCACAGCACCCTCCAATGCGACAAGATCTTATAAGATTGAATGCTGATCTGATAACAAAATATATTATACTCCTTTTTTTTTCTTTTTTTTTCTTTTTAATACTGTAAATGCTAGCCATTCAGTGGGCCATCTTGACAACCACTATACCCTCCACCAAAGTTCTAATCATACTACCTGAAATATCTGCTCTTGCACAACTCCCCCCTTTGCTAGCACTAGGGCTATTATTCTATGCATTTAATGACTTTAAGGAGTTAGTGGAGGATTGGTCTGTAAAAGAAAAGTTTTTATTCAAGATTGCTAATAAAGATCATGAGTTGGTGATCTATAGCTGTGTAGTCCTTGAATGTGAATGGCACTCTTAGGTCCATTCCTCCAGATATATCACCTTTTTCCTTCCATTTCGGAACTGAGACAAGGCTATATTCACAGCAGATATAGTCACGCAAAGAAACAGTCCCTTTTTTTTGCCAAACAGTCCCTTAGCAGTGAAGTTTCTATCTTCCATACCTACTTTCCTGTATACTAGATCTAGCACTATAGAAAAAAAAAAAAAACCCTTGCAATATATTTTGTTATCAGATCTGCATTCAATCTTATAAGATCTTGTAGCATTAGAAGGGGCTGTGTCATTGGAGTGATGAAACATAAAACTCCATGGTATTGGAGACCTTTACTGTAAAAACTAATGGGTTCATTAGTAAAAAAAATACAAAGAGGAACTCCTTTCCTAAGTCATGATTTCACATGATTTGAACTTGAATGGCAATCTTGGGTGCATTTCCCTAGCCCAATCTTGTCCTCTTAAGACATTCCTTGTTTAGTTCTATCCAATGGTGTAACTGAGAGAAAACTTTGCTCGCCAAAGTCAAGAAAAAAATAGAGAAAGGTTTGGGGCAAGGGGGGGTTTATACTGGAAATAAGAAAAAAACAAGAGTCACAGGTCAAGTTTCATTTTTCGATCACGAACAACAACCAAACAAAAAAGCCCACAGTAGACAGGTTCGCTCAATGTAAAAGAAAACAACAAAGCCTCAAACAATTCTGGAGAAAATAGTCTCCTAACAACAAGTCCTAAAACCACAATGAAATCCTGAAAAGCAAAATCAATCCAAACAAAAGAAAGTCCAACTGATCTCAGTTTTCCAACTATCTATGCTGAATCCCTCTAAATACAACTTTACTGTTGTCTTCCTATGATTTTTCCGATGATTCTCGGCGGTTTCCAACTTCTGTGGTAGTTCCTCTCTTCCAACTTCTTCTCTTGAGGGAGGTGTGGTGATAAGCCCATTATATAGGCCTGTCCTCATAGGCCGCGTAAGCTAACAAACAAACTAGCAAACAAACTATGACGCATCCTCGGTCTACGTACATAAGCTGCGTAATCCCCCAATTTCTAGCTAAATCAAGTTCCTTCACAAAAAATGATTCAGATCCATCAAACTAATTACCTCATGGTTAAACATACAAAATCAGATTTTTGCCCTCACAGTATCTTCAATACTGTGCTTGGCACATAAGCTAAATCCTTTAGTCAATAAGTCACTGATCAAGGAGCAAGAACGATCGAATTAGGTAAAAAGAGCCAAGATACCTGAAATTCCCAACCCGAAGAGCAAGACATCATTCTTTCTCCCTCGGATTTTCTATTTTGTGCCCCTATTTTGTTTCTATACAATCCAAACACCTACTAGTATATCTGATACTTGCATCACCAGCAATCACTGCCTTTCATAATGACATGAGTCACTTCCTATATTAACCGTTACACCTGTGCCCCTTACATTGAAGTTTAACTTGTTTGACAAAAATTATACCAGATGATGGAGGCTACGGCCTTGACCGAAATCCAAGCATTAATCTTAAAAGAACATGTTGCTGTACCGTATTTACCTTAACATCCATGGAGGAATGCGCCGGGTGAGTAGCACTGATTTGAGACAAGTTATTTACTAGCATCCAATGTTATATGGGTACGTGGGTGCATAACGGGGTAACAATTGGGCTGGGCCGGGCTGGGTAAGCCCACTGTTCAAATGGGCCTGGCTTGGGCTGGGCTGGATGATTGCTCACTCGGGCCTGCCCGTTGCAAGGCTTGGGGGATGGTGGGGGACGCCATGAGTTATGTCTCATGAGGCTGTGATGATTGGTTTAGGGGTGTACTATTCGTACTTGTGAAAGTGGAATAGTGAAATGTCTGATTTACCAATATTATGAGGAAAAGATGATAAATAGGAGACAATGGGACAGGTTTAGGATACTGTAGGCTCTTGAGGTATCAGCTTCACTGGGTCCTTTATACATTATTCCTACCATCACTTCCCACACCCAGCATTCCGCGTAACATAACCCCAATATGATTATGTTAGGCGAAAGCAATCTACACCTGAGTCAAGTGGCCTGAGGGAGGGACATGTTGTGATTCCTGAAATTTCCTTCTTTTCATTTTCCTTATGCCCTGTTTTTTTTCGTCAAGTTTTATTTTCCATTTACTCTTTGCTAATCTGTTATTCGGTTGACCTACTTCTTTGGCTCCTTGGCCGTGGGATCATGCATTGTTGTTTCAAATCTCAAGCTATTATAACATCTCGTTTGCGATCATAGCCAATCAATCGGCCTATTTGAGCATCAATGCAATCACCAAACAAAAAAAGACCCCTCAGCAACTGTCAAATCACACAGTCTAAGCAAGTCCTCTTAGCTCTCAAAGTTGGAACTATAAGATGGTAGTCCCCCTACTGTGCGTCCAGTCCTAATATTCCTGGCTGTAGTCCGTCCTAGCGGCTCTGAAAAGACGGACTATTAGCTGTAGTCTGTCCCGTCCTACCCCAAGGACGGACAGACTGAATGGCTGGGAATGCTGATTATGGTGAGGATATCATAGTATGATAGGATTTCTCCTCGGGAAGAGATAGAATTCTCAAGTTTCTAAGAGTCGTAGGCAAGAGGTTCGTCTATATACTACATTTTTATTTTTATTTTCCTCACTGCAAGTGATGCTCATGCGGAAGACAAGTGCAAGTTGCTAGTCAAGATATATTTGATATTGAACAGGAGTTTTGAACAAAAGAATTAATGAAACAAGTGTTGGATTGTCTATAGAACATGCGGGTACGGGAGTGGTTACAGCTACTATGTTTATGGTTAGGTTCTTCCATCGGATGCTATTAGGCATCGAGCATTGGTTAGATTGTTTGGTTTTGTGTTTGGTTGTTTGGTTGTACCATTGTTCCTTATGCCTTTTCACATAAGGTACTTAGGCTAGTTGTGTTTTGTTGTTTGGTTTTGTTTGGCCTTATGCCTTTCGGCATTAGGCACTTATGATAATGTATTGGACCAGGAAGTGGATCAGACAGGGAAGTGAATCACAACAGAAATGTGAATATACCAATGGATGAAAATGCTTGCTCCACATTCAACTTCACATTTGTCTCTTCTATTTGTTCCTCAATCATACTTGCCTACTTACACACTACAGAGTTGGTCCCACTTCTCTCTATTTCCTGGTCCCTTCCTCACTTTCCATCTATTTGTCCTCCACCACTTTACCCACAACCGCTCCCACTCCCTTTACTTCCAGAACTCCTCACCCACTAAAGCATGCTTACCCCACTAGTAATTTTGACCTTCTCTTCCTACTTCAATTTAGCTTGTCACTCCCTTTGCCCTTGCCTTTTACTGCTGCGAATAATCTCGGTTTTCTGTATTAGTTAGCAAGACCAGTTGTGATAATACTAAAAATCTAAAGCAAGAAAGTAAGAGCTTGATTTCATACTAATGAAATTGGTAGTGGACAAAGGTCTATAGCAGAGACTCCACATCTAAGGGATTAGTAGGGTGTTGTACAATATAAGATTATTGTTTGAAAGGTGTAAGTTGACTGGTAAATGTTTGCAGAACAGCCTCTGGAAGCTGAAATACTTCCATTCAGGTGGCACAGGAGATATCAATAGTTACAACTAATTTCTTTGCTGGGGCTCTAGATTCTGCTTCATATAAACCTCGAAGTGGTGAATTGTGAAGGAGTTCTGGATTTTTTTTTTGGATTTTTTTTTTTCATCACTTTGTGCCTTCTGTTCCGCATCTACTCTTACCTTCTCATCTGCCACTCTGTTTAACTCTATGGCTTCCTCACTACCCAGAACTCACGCCTTAGATAGCACCCTTCTATCACTATCTCTTTTTTTTGTTTTTTTTTAGTTGATTGGCTGCTCATGGCTGGCTACCTACCTCCTGTTGAATTGATGTCTTTGCCATAGAAATCTCAGTAGCTTCACCATGTTGCACAACTTGTGTATGAATATAGGGATCAATATCAATTGTACTAGAACTCAATTGCTCAGTGTAAGAAATAATTTGTTGTGTATGTTGTTGTACGGTATTAGGATTGTGTAGTATGGTAGTTGTAGTAGGTATATTGGTAGAAGACAGGTATGGGGTTTGCATGGAGGGTTGGTTTTTGGAATCTTAATTTGGGAGTTTGGATAATACAACGGTAGGATTGATGTAACAAGTAGTAACCTGTATGAAGTAAGTATAATAGAGACTGGCAGTAGGTCAGCTAGCATTTGATTCATAAGTCAGATGAGGCAGTTAAAGACAAGAAGGTCTTGGAGGAAGTGAAGGGGAAAAGGAGCAATAGAATCGCCATTTAACCAAGTATATTTCTTATCTAGGTTTTGTCTGAAGTCTAGCAGTTCCTGCTAGTCAGAAAGTTTGTCTTAAATACATAATCTCTTCCACCCAAGATAGAGGTTCCCAAAAACCCACAATAGCTGTCATTACTAATAGGTGCACACTACCAGAATCTTGTAATCCTACTGGAATCCTGAAAGTCCAAGGAAATCCTTCACCTAAGCCTTATATCTACCCCTGTTATACATGACTATTCCTTCCATTGGAATCCCTAGGGTAAAGCCTTACTGGTACAAAAGCATAACTAATACAATCAAAAACAAGTTGCTACAATCTTACTAATACCAGTAGTGAAACAATCAATCAATCAACATAAGTAAGAACCAATGAAATAACATAATAAAAGAAACATAAGCATAACCAGTATGCAGTTGCTAAAACATATACACATGGTACAATTGAAAGGAATATAATAATAGGCATAGAACGGGTTTCAAATCGACTGCTGTTGAAATGTTTTTTCTCATACTACTTGGAATAAGTCCAGAAAGGTCTCCTTATTAAGCTATGTAGTGCCTATCGGTACAGAATTTTTCCCTTCTTTGCTATAATAATGGGCATGAAGGGAGAAGAGTCCAACATCTCATGGTTGGATGAGATGTGTTGAATGAGTTGGAAGGTAAAGAACAACAATTAGATGCTACACACAATAGTTGATAAACTGCCAGGAGACGTGGGACTCGTAGCCATCTAAGAGTAATAGGTGATACTCTTGTATATTTTCAGGCCTAGAATTTAGCTTAAAAGAATGGGTTAACTAATCAAGTCCAAGAAAACTGTCTGTCCAGTCATTGGGTGAGGTTCCAATATGCCAACCCTTTAGAAGCATATTCTTATACCATCCATACTACTGCTGCATGCCCTGAAAGATCAGCATAGGTGGAATTGATCTACTGTTCACACCAATACCATCTAGTACAGTAATGGTCTCTAGGTATAACAGGTGGTAACCTGTATGAACTAATACAATAGGGATCGGCGGTAGGCCAACTATCGTTCGATTCCTAAGGGAGACTAGAGGGGGAAAGACAAGAAGGTCCTAGAAGAAGCGAAGAGGAAAGGGAGCAAGAGAATCGCCGTTCAACCAAGTATATTTCTTATCTAGGTTCTGTCTGAAGTCTGGCATTTCCTCCAAGTCAGGAAGCCTCTCTTAAATACATGATTTCCTCCACCCAAGGTAGAGGTTCCTGAAAACCCGCAACCACTGTCATTACCGGTAAGTGCATACTACCGGAATCTTGTGATCCTACCAGAATTCTGAAAACCCAAGGCAATCCTTCACCCAGGCCTTATCTCTACCACCGGTATACATGAGCATTCCTTCCCTTGTAATCCCTTGGGCAAAAGCTTGCCAGTACAAAGCGTAACTAATACAAAACAAAACAAGTTACCGGAATCCTAATGATACTGGTAGTGAAATAATCAATCAATCAACAGGAGCAAGAATAAATGAAACAACATAACAAAGGAAAACATAAGTGTAACCAGTATACAGTTGCCAGAACATGTATACATGTTACACTAGGGTTCTATCTTGAGTGAAAAAGCAATGATTTTACTGCGTATTAATAATAACTTTACATGACTTTATTAGCCCTAGCAGAAAGCCTTTTTCATCCACATTCCAAACATTGTTGCTCTTAATTCTATACTGCCACATAGTTTGGTTGTAGGCCAAAAAACTCCTGAAATAATTTTGGATTGTTGCACATTTCCTGGGACTGCTCCAATAATCTAGTGTACATAGTTGACAAGATTGGATAATTCTCAAAATATCATTTATAGCAATTCTTACCAGCATAGCAACGATCTGTAGTGTTTAAATAGTTTTTAAATTGACCTCATAATGGGTCACTATAATATATGTACATGTCCCAGTAATTGTATACTAGTTACACTCATGTTTTCCTTGTTATATTATTCTATTTGTTCTTGCTCATGTTGGTTGATTGATTGTTTCACTCCCTGTATCACTAGGATTCCAGTAACTTGTTATGTTTGTATTAGTTATGCTTTTGTACTGGCAAGGCTTTGACTTAGTAACTCTAAGGGAAGGAATGGTCATGTATACCAGGGGTAGATATAAGGCTTGCATAAAGGATTGACTTAGGCTTTTAGGATTCTGATAGGATCACAAGATTCTGGAAGTATGCACTTACTAGTAATGATAGTGGTTGCAGGTTTTCAGGAACCTCTACCTGTATGAAACATATCATGTATTTAAGACAGTCTTTCTGACTTGAAGGAACTGCCAAACTTCAGACAGAACATAGATAAGGAATATACTTGATTGAATAGTGATTCTATTGCTCCTCTTTCCCCTTCACTTCTTCTAAGACTTTCTTATCTTAACCTCTCTAGTATCCATTAGGAATCGAATGCTAGCTTGCATACTGCTGATCACTATTGTACTTAGTTCATACAGGTTACCACCTGTTACATTTCTTTCACCTCAGCAAGTAAGTTAACTCTCTGCAGTTATGCAAAGGTTTTCAGAAATGAGAATAACAGGTAGGATTGATAACCCTTTGTGTATCTTGATAACTAGTTACAATCAGGAGTGGCAGGAAAAGATACTACCAGTTCAGGTGCTACATTCACAATTTCAGAACAAAGCAATCATCAAAGGACACAGACCTGATTGATATCCAGACCACCTTACAGGCTAGGGTTCTCCCAGAACCCTTTAAGAACAGACAGCAACTCAGACTCAGAAATCAACACTTCAGCACAACCTAATAGTACTCTACAACTTGAGAACCTTGATACAGATTCAGAGAAGGACCTGATAGTTTGTAATAGAGGTGCCCTAGGAGAAGATAGATCCCAAGTTCTTGACCGTACTGAAGTGACTCAAAGATCAAGGGCAATAATTAATGGTAGAGTAAAGAAGAATCAAAACAGTAAAACTTAATATCATTAAGCTGCAGCTTCACTCAGTAAGTTTCTTGAGAGGTAGTTGATTGCCAGAGTAGAGTGGGACTCACATATAGTTTAAGTAGAATATCATATACTGACAGTTCCTACCCATCACTACTCTAAGTTAATCATGAGAAACACCAGTCTCCTCCGAGCTGGCCAATATACACCACTAAGGACATTATTCCTTTATGTGTGTTGGTCCACTCTGGCTAAATCTCCTTCCAACATTAAGTGTTTCAAGCTCTGCATCTCTAATGTGACCACAGGAGAAAAACTCTTCATATCATTGACATGTTAGTTGCAAACTATCATGCAACTGAGGAGACATACCACTAATGAACTCTCATACCCATATGCATTTCATCTATGTAAGACTTCAATAGACATAGCTCTCACGATCAAGCTGAACATTCTAGTTGATTCTAATCAGGTCTTTACCTGATAGGATAGTCTACTCGACTCCCCTGGTGGGATACCTTAGTGATTAGCTTGGTGGGCACTACCGACAGTCAACTTCCCAAAAGTACCCTTGCAGTGATAAGAATCATGCTTTTAGAGATCTCAAACAACCCCAATAGTTTTACAGTGATTGGGCATGAGTTGTGTCTATGTGCGATTCACCTGCCTGGAGATGCTTCAACATCTTCCAGGCCACCCCAGGACTACCTGGGAGTCTCTGGACTACCCTTCCAGTATTACCTGAGTAACTCCTTCAGTTCTTGTCTACTTTACACATATTTAGTACCAGAAGATAGCCTTTCTTCTGGAGCACACCCTATGTCCTCTCATATATCCTACAGACAGCATCTGGTTAGACAGATGGTGACAATTTATATGGTATTACAAGAGTGCCTCCAATCAATTCCTTTTGTTAGGAAGGGTGCAAATCAACAACCGTAAGCCCATGACATGCAGTCCTTATATTGACGCTGTAAGTCTGTGTTAGGAAGACCTCTGTAAAATCCTGGGATATTCGGTGCCCTGTAGCTCCTCCTATAGCCCCCTAAAGGCTACCAGGTTTGTAACTTTTGGATTTTACCAGAGTGCCCAATCCTTATAGAATCACCCCCTGCCCCATGTAAGTACCTCTATGTGCTTGGTAGGGTAACTTGGGTGCCATGTCAGGATAACTCAGACCTCTTATCAGGGTAACCCAGGCCTCATGTCAGGGTAACTCAGGCCTCGTTACACAAGCCTTTCTCAAGTCTGCCTTCAATACTACAGTGTTATAGCATGCATAGTTGTCCACTATAGTGAACCAAACTACCCTTACCCATTGACCTCAGGGTCTCCAGTATGGGTGTAAGAATAGTTTACTGTAAGACAGCCTCTGGTGGGTAGATACACAGCTGAATAGGTCATCCAATAAGAGGTAAGAAGCTACAGTTCAGAAACCAGATACAGATCCAGAAGCCTATTGGGAGTAGTATTCGGAAGGAGGGTTCAATTATGGGCAGCAAGCTAAGCAGCAAGTCAGTCAGTATTCAGGAGTGAACACTACATCCAGGAGTAGTCTTTGGAAGGAGGGTTCAATTATAGGCAGCAAGCTAAGTAGCAGGTCAGTCAGCATCCAGGTAGTGAACACTATATCAAGGAGGATTTCTAGAATTACCAGCCAAACCTGCCAAACCTGAAACACAGTAAGGCAAGTACCAATAACTAGAAGACTTACAACTACTGGAAGATTAAACATCATTACCAGGAAGAACCAGAATGGGTTACACAGCACAAAGACCTGTGGGTGATGTACCACAGAGGTCAAAAATCAAATTTCCTCAACTATGGAAGTTCAGTGGAGAAGAGGATGACTTGAAACCTAATGCACTTAAGAAGTGACTGAGAGAAGCAAAGAAGTACCTCTCAAAGTATGAGATCAATAACCATACTTCAGATGTGGTTGATTACTATGGAGTTTATACTGAAAATTGAGCACACAATCTATACAGGACACTACTCGATGAGCATGATGACATACATAACCTTGAGATCTTCTGAAACAGATTCAAGCAGTTCTTTGAAGCATCTACCAATACAGATGACCATGATCTCTACCGACAGTAGCAGAAGATATCACAAAATACAGGAGGAAAACCAGCAAGGATAGTGAAGATTGCTGGCGTTTGGTAGACTTAAGAGCTAACCTCCCTAGAGAATCCATCTCAGACTATACACAAAAGCAATGGTTCCTAGATGTAATAGATTCTTACCTCAGGAGAAATGTTAAACCCTAAATCAGGGAAACAGACACCTAGACCCAGATAGTACATGTTACAGAAAGGTATGATGCTACAATATACAAAACTGGAGGCTATTGTGGCAGCGGTGACCCCTCTACTAACAAGTCAAACAAACTAAAGAATGAATACCAATCTACCCAAGTGGCAAGTAGCAAAGCAACAGGAAAGGTATGGTACCAGTGAAGAAGACAACCTAGGCAAAGCACAAGAAACCTAGCAAGAAAGAAATAGATCAAAGGAAGAAGGAAGGAGCTTGCTTCTACTGTGGAGACGGTAGATATATAGTAAATGAATAACCTAGGAAAGAAGTCAAAACCAACCATGTCAGAATCATAGAGGATGATATAGACAGCAGTGATGAGGAATATGAGCTAGAAAGTGAATCAACACACAAGGTGGATGGATAAGACACTACAAGAATCTTCAAAACCACAGTTGGGGTATCCAATTACCCTAGCACACACTTCAAAGATCTCAAATTCAACATGCTAGTAAATGGCAAACTAGCAAGAGTCCTGACAGATACAGCAACTATCAGTAAAAGCTTAATAAGTAACCAATTTGTTACCACATATAACATCCCTTACCAGCTTGGAAAATGCCCTGTTATTCTAAAAATGTCAGTTAAAGGATCAAGATCAAGCAGTAACTTTAATAGTACTGTCAATATTTAGATAGGAAAGATGAAAATACTGAAAGTTAAGATGATAGTCATGCCACGTTCAGATTATGATATTCTACTCAGCATAGATGACCTTGTGAAGCTTACAGCTATGATAGATTGCAGGCAAAATAGTTTAGACTTCTCTGAATGCAAAGTAAGAGTGAACTGTAATGGACAGTCTACTTAGCCAAGATCTGCAATGGCAAAAGCAGAAAAAGCATCACATTTCCTGATGATGTTTCTCAAGTTATTTGTCAATGAAATACCAACTATTATGCTACCAAGAAGGTGCATAGACCACAGGATCCACCTAAATGATCCCAGCCTTTAGCCAAAGATGCCAAACTACAAGATACTGAAAAAGCTCCTACTACTGTTCAAAGCATGGATTGAGAAGCAACAGAAGGCAGGAGTTATTTATAGAGCAGAAGTACCTAGTAGATCAAGCATGTTTGTATAAGTTAAACCAAAGGTTAGCATAAGACTATTAGCAGATCTCTGGCAAAGAAATCTAAACACAATCAAGGACCTCTCACTAATACCTAACCAACAGGTAATACTCAATGCTATTGGCAGAGTAAAATATAGAAGCAAGATAGACCTCAATGAGACCTATGTTCAGACCTGAATTCACCCAGATAATGAGAAATATAACACAATTAAGACAGTCTTTGGAGCATTTGTATGTAGAGTAATGCTGCAAGGAGATACAAATACCCTACATACATTTATGAGAGTTATGGAAGATACCATCTCAGATGAATTAGGCATCTTCGTTTGGGCCTATATTGATGATATCCTCATATTCAGTGAAACATACCAGGACCATGTAGAACATATTAAAACAGACTGCACAAAGCTAGAACAGGTAAGGCTATATGTAAACCTGAAGATCTGCATGTTCTTTACAATGGAGCTGTAGATATTGAGCTATATAATGGATACTAGTGGCATATACCGAGCACCAGAAAAGATAAAGACTGTTAAGAACTAGACCAGACTGAAAAATAAGAAGGAACTTCAATAGTTTAATGAAATAGTTAATTATATCTCACAGTTCCGACTTGACATCGCCACCATTACTAGTCCATTTAAAGTACTCACTGGTGATATAGAATGTCTTTGGACTGACCTACAGGAAGCTGCATTCAAGGTGGTTAAAGAGGCTGGAGAATAATACCTGGTATTGCGACTGATAAAATATTTCAAACCAATGATATGACTGTGTACCAAGGCATCCACTATCAGAACAGGTGCATGGGTAGGACAAGGAGCAACTATAGAAGAGGTCAGACTAGCAAACTTCTATAGCCAAATGTTAATATCCTCCCAAAGTAATTATCCCACACACTAACAGGAGACTCATGCAATCATTGAAGTTGTAGAAGCCTTTGCACACCTGTTGTCACACAACAAATTCACTATAGTCTAACTAAACTAATGATGGAAAAGAATCTAAGTGACAGGCAGCAAATGTGACCAATGCATCTTAGCTGCTTTGATTTTTCTATCCTATATATGTCAGGAGAAAATTATTTCTTAGCAGACTACCTGTTGAGAATTCATGAAGATCATTCTTCAGCTTATGATATAATCCTCCAAGATCCAACTTCTGAAAATCATAATACCCAGATAGCTCGAGACACAAAAGCATCAGAAATCCAAACAAATTATACTTCCTCAGTATCCCACAGCTTAGAATCTGATAGTAATATGTATTCTTCAGCAGAAAGCCAATACTCTCCAATACTCACTACCTGAAACTTGATCCTCAGAGCAAGTCCTGCTTATATGTTAAATACTATTCCAGCAAATGCAGTCACCTGATCTAAGAAATGTAAGGACAGTAACTGAAGCCCTTCAGAGACTAAGGCCAGCACTGATAGTTCCATCACCAAAGGCAACTCCTGAGGAGATGAAGTTAAACTCCTCAAGCTATCCAAGAAGGAAGCAGTACATACAGTAACCACCTGACTGATATGCTGTGGTGATGGATTTGAAACACACAAATCTGACAATGAACGAGTAAGCTACTTTTCTAAGGATCCTAAAAAGTGAAAGCAGAGCAAGCGGGGAAAGAAAGCTGCAAGTACAATCATTTCATCCTCACTACTAAGTAGCCCTCAACTCACTACATAGCCTTCTCTCCCTCTCCTGCCTTCCCCTCTAGAATTTATAGTGGACCAAGAAAGGCTAGCAGATAAATTAATACATGATCAGTTACCAGATACCTCTCTAGTATCCCCTGCAGCACCCCTCTATAGCAAGCCATTCTGGAGCCATAAGGACACTGAAAAGGTAAACACCTTCTTAGGTACTATTCACTAAATACTCATTGGTGATTTCTACCCTAGAGTCATCACAGCGCTTAAGCTTGAACTCCTCTTTGCCAGAGTCTAGGAGACCAGCAACAAACTACACTATTCCCTCTGGGATGGCCTCCTTATTGCTTAGAATACAAACAGGTATTCCAACCTCTATATCTCTGTGGAACCTTTGGAAAAGGGAGTATCCCTTCAGGATTTTATTCTTAAAACAGTTCATGAAGACCTCAGGCATTTCTCAACCCAGAAAAGCTACAAAGATGAGGGCTGTTTCTTTTGGTGGCCACAGATGTGGAAGGTTTCATGGCCAATTGTCATTTTTGTGACCAATGTCAGATCAACACTGAACCAACTACCATTCCAGCATGATGGTCCTTCATACTCCTAGAGTCAGATAAAGCATACCAGTCCTTGGCTATCGATTTTGGTCTATCGTTTACTAAATTGAACAAATACAATACTATCATGGTCATCATGAAATGGTTCACATCTTACACTTACTTAGTAACCTTTAGAGACCTTGCCACCTCTGAGAAGACATTCAAATAGCTTCAGAAGACTATCCTTGATGTTTATAGGCTCCTACCTAGTATAATACTCCACCAGGACTCCCAGTTTACCTCTAAGTTTTAGTGTCAGATGATGAAATTATTGGGAATTCAGGTCTTGATGGCTACCCAATACCATCACCAAACCAACAGCCAAGTGGAGTGCAGGATTGGCAACCTCGAACAAATAATGAGAAACCTTGTCAACAAGAGACAAAACAACTGGTCTCAAGCCCTCTTTTATATAGTGGCAGTCATGAATAGTCTACCTCATGAATCCTTGGGTATCTCACCCTACCTGACCCTATATAGATAGTCTTAGAAGATCTTTAACCCACTCCAATGATCAGCCAGCAAGATACCAGTTTTTGATGAAATATTGAACACACATGAAGCAACAAGAATAGAATTGGGTATAGCACAGAAGCATACAACATTCAAGCAAAGAGTACAAGTAGACAAGTAGTGTGAACTCCAGAGAAGCCACTTCTTGATTGGAACCAGAGTACTGGTTAGAGGACGACCATACACCTCTACTCTTGGATGATCAAGGAAGCTAGAATCGAGATAGTTAAGATCCTTCAAGGTATTGGAACATGATATGTATACTGATAACTACAAGCTTCAATTATCCTATTGAATGGAGTGGCAAAAGCCCTTCTTACATGTATCTTTGCTTAAGAAATACCAGGAAAATGATCCAGATAGATTGGCATCTTAAAGTATGGATAGGCCAGCACCTATCATCATTGATAATGCAGAAGAATGGGAAGTGGAGTAAGTCATTGATTACAGATGTCAGAATAACAGAGATGAATGCTTGGTACACTGGAAATGATATGAAAGGACTGACAACTCTTGGGAACCCATCGAGAACCTGGAGAACTCCTTGGTAATCATGCAGAAATATTGGACTATCAACCACTCAGTGACCCGCCTCCCTAAGATCAATTCATACCATGTTAGAATGGTTTGGAAACCAATAGAGGTCTTGGAAACCCCCAATGCAGTTAGACCTGTACCTGATGAATATTGGGAACCTTATGATCATGAGGAATGTGACTCTAGCAATTCGGAATTTGATTAATTCAGTACCAATAATGACTCCCTACTGTGGCACATGGAGAGAAACAAGTAGGGGGACTTGGACTAGAGTATATATTGTTTTAGATTGGAGGAATGTAATATGTGTACATGTTCTAGCAACTATATACTGGTTACACTTATGTTTTCCTTGTTATGTTATTTTATTTGTTCTTGTTCATGTTACTTGATTGATTATTTCACTGCTTGTATTATTCAGATTCTGGTAACCTGATATGTTTGTATTAGTTATGCTTTTGTACTAGTAAGGCTTTACCTTTGTGATTCCAAGAGAAGGAATGTTCATGTATACTGGCACTATATATAAGGCTTAGGTGAAGGATTGCTTGGGCTTTCAGGATTCTGGTACAATGACAAGATTCTAGTAGTGTGCACATACCAGTAATGACAGTAGTTGTGGGTTTTCAGGAACCTCTACCTTGGGTGGAGGATATCATGTATTTAAGACAGGCTTCCTGACTAGTAAGAATGGACAGACTTTAGACAGAACCTAGATAAGAAATATACTTGGTTAAATGGCGATTCTATTGCTCCGCTTTCCCCTTCGCTTCGTGAAAGGCCTTCTTGTCTTTACCTCTCTAGTCTCCCTTAGGAATCGAATACCAGCTGACCTACTACTAATCCCTATTGTACTTAGTTTATCTAGATTACCACCTATTACAGTCACCTAGTGTTCCTAACATCTGATAGCTTTTGGAGGCAATTAGATTGAAAAAGTCATATACACTGAGTATATTCTGGAGCTACTGTTCTTGCAATACTGCTGCAACAATTTGTTTCAGGTGATCAATCTGTACAGGAAATCCCTAACTACCTATTTGGAGTATCCAGTCACATAGTGCGAACTCCTGAGCTGATGTGAGTAGTTGTTGTAACTGGTGTACTTTGCCATGATCTCACTCTTTCCCAGCCAACCACTTTTGCAATGTACTCTATGGAACTCAATGCAAACTTGCCACATCATGAATAGATACCTTCCATACTGCTTTTCCTCCTCTTTCTTGCAAACTCATTCCTGGGGATGTTGTTTGCCTCATAGAAGCTAACAGCTATTGTCAAATCTTCTTCATAACTAGACGCGGTAAATTTACTTGAAGGATTCTTTGCATGGCTGGATGAAGTGTCGATCTGCAAAAAAACACATCCTTTGTTTTGAGTTGGTTCATGGCCTGTATTATACATATTCTCTCTATTTGTAGACTATCCTTCATGGACATATTGGACAGTTTTAAAAGGTCTATTGCATTATCCTGATGTGATTCACTTCCTCATCTGATCCACTTTCCAGTCCAATATGTTAGTTCAGTTTTTGTTTTGGTTGCATTAGATGTTAGTTTCTTCTTCCTCCATGTCAAGTTGCCTTTTCTGCACTGCATACATGACCTGTCTCAAGAACAGGTTGGGTGCAGAAATTTGAGCTCCATTGTCTGCCCCCCTCAATTCTGCACTTCTTGTACCTGCTTGTGGTAGTGAAGTAATATATCCTATTACTGCCTGTGAATAGACTTTATGCTTCAAAATACAAAAATATCGCTTCAACAAACCCTATCATCAAAACTACATTCTTCTGGAAGTTTTTTCTATTTTTTTCTACCAACTTCCACGATGCAGGTTCGTCTTGCCTCGACAGTTTGGCCTTCAAGAGGGCATAAAGATGACTTGGCCGAGCTGCCCATCCTACTCCTTTGCCTCCCATTGTCTTGCTTTCGATCGAGGAAGTTAACAATGCACGAGAAGATCACTCTACAGTATGTATCTAGTCCACTCCACCCACCGCCAACCGCATCAACCCTCACCTCCTCCACCCTGTTTTATTAACGGCTTCGCGATTCTGTGAATTCGAAGCACTCAACAGAGGTATATACCTTTGTATTCCACTTTCAATATTTATACAAAATGGATTCCCATCCACCATCACCAACCTCGGAACCGTCATTACCACGATCGGAGACCAGTTCCCATCGTGATTCCGAAGTATCTACTGAGCCTTTACCGTCCTCTGAGTTGAGAATGTTTGATGGACACATGGAAAGGAGGAAGCACTTTTTGTCCGACCATGAAAAGTACAATCCGGTTGAGAACACGCAAGCTTTGGCCAATGTCGTATGCGAGTTGTCAGAACACATTCGTCATATTGGAGACGAGGTTGGCGCATCGCACCACATGCTGGAAATGGCTGTAACTTGCCAACGCGATGGAGAAAATAACCTACGCATGATTGGTGATGATACTATTCAATTGAAAACAAAGTGTGTGGTCTTGCAACCATGGAACGGATGTTTGAGAGAGGATATGGGACAATTGAGAGAGGAGATGGGATGATTAACGTGACGTGTTGAGGAGGATCATCGCGAGACTCAGCAGGGTTTCGCGGAGCTTAAGGGCATGCTGGTGGCCCTCGCGAGAGGGAGTAAGCGGAGGGTTGCGGGTTTAGGTGTGTACCTGACATATTGATGTCATCTAGAGCGGGAAAGATGCGGCATCTAACAAGGAATATAGCATTGAGACGGCGTTTTTGGTTGCGTATATATACCACGGCTATGTTGTATACAAATCACTGGCAATCGTTAGGCAAACCATGGCAATTGTGGAATATTAGTGAAAATCTAGGGGGGTGGAGGATTTGTGATCAGAGAATCGTTTCAGTGATTGAAATAGCATTTAGGGACTTGGGGATGGGATATCAGAGATAGGGGATAAGGAATAGGGAGGAATCACTACTTGGGAAAGTATACATATGAGAGATTTATTTGCCTTTGTCTTGTTTTGATTATGTTCTTGTCCCCCCTGGAAGTAGCTTTTATGTTTATAAGTCAAGCAACTTCCCACACTCATTTTGGCAAGCTTCTTTCCTGCAATTTTCCTCATTTTTGGTTTTCACACTTTTCTCAATACCATAAAACAGCACTTTTTTCGAAATACCTCAATATCTCTAGGGTGTAGCTTACTCTATACAATAAACCTCACCATCACTGATGCCATGAATACCTTGGGACTGGGAACCTCCCACCTACAAACCCTAGAGACTTACACATCAGGGGGGTCAAAAGGAAAGGATACCGAGGACCTACACCCAGAAGACACTCAACTCATGAACCTCATGAGTAATTACTTTGGAAAGTTTGGACCTTGGAAAAACACTCCTCTGGTTCAAACCATTGCAAAACTAGAAGAGGACAATTTCACCACTGGAGAATTAGCCTCTACTACGATTATGCTCTCCTTGGTGACACAGGTTGCAACCCTTATGATCCTAGTGCAGAACCTTGATCGCACAGTACAGGACCTGAAGGGTGAATTGCGACCACCCAAGAGACAACAGGCTCAACCAGGCCTGCCAACCAAAGAGAGGCAAGTAAAACAGAAGCATTCCTATGGGAGTGTGACATCATAGCCAGCTCCAGAAGATGCCGAAACACCCAAAAAGAGGAAGAACAAGCACAAATCTTATGCCCTCACACCACACCAACCTCTCAAACCCAAACAGGTGAAGGGAGAAGAAATACCTGACATGACCACCCCAGAGAAGAAAGGGAAGAAACCCAGGACCAACAATACTTCTACTCAAAGTCCAGCAAAGAGAAGGCTATTCACTGCACAACTAGAAGTACAACCACTGGCTGATGCATTAAAGGAGGAAGTAAGGATTTCGGTTGCAATAACCAACATGCTCACTAAATGTGAATGCTCAGCCCCCATAAACTTACAGGTCACCTTGAACAAGGTCAATAGGACGATTACCATCATGACCCCAGTCAGGACAGACTTGTCACAGTACTCCAAATACCTCAAGAAGATGTTGGTAGCACTTAACAGTGTCATCGGCCCTGATCAACGACACTACATGCCCTTCAGGAGAGCCCCTATGGATGTGAACGTCATTATACATGGCGTGTCCCTACAGATGATCCCTCAGGATGCAACAGAAATAGAGAAGTTTGTTAAAGACACCTACAAAGTGACGCACAAAATCAATGTGACAATGGCGAAATACCTCAAACCTGATGCAATGGAGATGGTGAAGAAGAAGGCCACGTCGATAATTATAAGAATCCCTCAGACTGAAGTGCAGAGGTGTAGGCCTTTGGTCTTGTTCATGGGGAAATATAAAGAATTAGTGGTCATGTGGCAGGCTTTGACCATAACACAGTGTCACAGGTGCTGGAAGGTTGGACACCTGGAGGCTGGCTGTACAAGTACGACATAGATGTAACCCATCTGGTTGAAGGTACACTCCCACAAAGAACACCAGTGTCAGCAAATGGCTTGCCAAGGGTACCAGAAGATCATCCCCAATTGCTGCCTCATAACATCTGCTAAGTGCCCCGCTTGCGATGGAGGATACTGTGCAATGGTCCCGAACTGCCCTAAGAGGGTAGAGGTCGAGGTAGCAGCAAAGAACAAGTATGATCTGAGGATGACAACCCTAGCCACCTGGGCTGCAGCGCAGTCAAGCCCCCAATAGATATCATCATGTCAGGAAACCAAGGACATGATGACAATAATGGATGGAAAATAAATGAGGTTCAGCACAATTGCAGAGGGAGCAATGGTGTTATTCTTTCATTATTTCACATAGTTAAGAGTTTTAAGGTTTCTTTCATTTGTGTTCAAGACCCCCCACTGTACAATGGGAATACGTTAAGGCCCCCAGGTTTCGAGTGTATTTCTTTTACCTATACTCAAGTTTGTGTTTGTACTTATACTAGCTGTAAGATTTTGCTTCATGTTTCTTTTGTTTTGGTACTGAAACTGGAGGACATTTTATATTTGAGGATATTTTAGAAGGAAGGCACCATTCTGGGAACTCATCAATCTTTTGGTTTAATTAATATTTACAACAGACCAGTGGAAGGGCGAAATACCATCCCTCCTGAAGCTGTATTTGTTGAAATGAATGAGCCTACCCTCATAGTGGGAGATTTGAATGTACATACTGTCGTTATTGACCCTCTACATTCTTTTACTTCAGATGAGAGGAGGAAGGGTGAGAGCTATATGAGGATGGCAGCCCTGTGAGGCTCCAGCATACTAAATATGCCAGGAGTTCACACTAGGTTCCTGGACAATCCTACGCTACACAGATCTTCTGTAATTGAGTACACCCTGACAAACGCTTCGATGATGGCCAGGTTCTCAAAATGGAAGAATATCTATCAACAAACCGCATTGGACCACATAGCAATCCTAACTAAAATTGCCTCAGAGACCTTGGAGTTAGCCAGACCAGCCCCAGACTGGGACAAGATTAATTGGCAGAGTGAGGAGGGTATCCTAAACCCAATAATCAAGGGAGCCTTGGAGAACTACGGGAGTGGTGGTGAAGTGTTTGAACCGATACTTTGGGCATAGGAAGCACAGGAGGTCTTTGAGAATAATTTGCGTAAACTCATAGGCATGGTGCGGAGCTGCGCCCCTATGGAGAGACTGACAAAGTGGTCAAAGGCGTAGTGGACATGAGAGATCACGGAGCTGAGAAGAATATACATGACAGCTGCGCGGCCTGTGAGACATGTTGGGAGTGGAGTGGAAGAAACGAAAAGAACCAGGAAAGCATACAGGGTGGTGATCATGAAGGAGAAGAAGGGGCACTTTGATGAGTTCCTGGCCAGTGCAAAAAAGAATGATGTTTGGATGGCCCACCAGTTCACCAAACAAAGAATACCAATGAGAGTCCCAGGTGGACATGATGACCACACAGATGTCACCAACAACATCATAATGCATTATTTTTTCCTACCCAATCCCGACCCTGTCGATAGCATACAACCAGTAAAACATCAATTGAGCAGAAAAGAGGAAGTCTCCAGTCCAAATATATCAGAAGCACTGGAGAAATGCAGTAATAAATCTGACCCTGGCCCTGACCAGGTACCTTACTCAAGCTGGAAGAACATAAACTGTGTCAACCCGAAAATCCTCCCAGTGTTAGTCAAGGACATACGGAGGTGTAAATTATACCCGCCAATACTAAAGGAGTCGATTGGAGTTATTCTCCTGAAACCGAACAAAACAGACTACACCAACTGTGGCAGTTTCAGAGTCATCGCCCTGATGCAGTCCTTTTCAAAGATAGCCGAGAGGGTGGTAAATAACAGGTTGATGAAAATTGCTTTTGATACAGGGCTGTACACGCTGAATCAAACAGGAACACTTCCACCCTAGAGGTCAACGGTTGATGTGGTACATGCCCTGAAAAACTGGACAAGTGAGGCACAAAGTACCAGGAAAAAGGTCAGCACAGTCTTCCTTGATGTAAAAGGTGGCTTTGATAATGTAAATCATTGACAGCTCCTGGAAAAGCTGGAGTGGGATGGCAATGTGCCATGATACCTGCTGGGCTGGAACAGGAATTTTATTAGCAACCAACATATCGCGCTTGCATACCCAGGAAGACTGAAGACCACGACAACAGTTGACAAAGGAATACTGCAAGGCTCTCCTCTATCACCACTCCTGTTCATGATTCACATGAGCTCACTACGCATGGACATGGATGACCAATTTACACACTCCTCATCATACGTTGAAGACTTCCAGATAACAGCAGCCAGCAACTCATGATACAGGAATACAAGGCTGCTGGAAGAGAAAGCACACCTGATCATGCAAAAGGCAGGCACAATGGGGCTCTCTTTCAGTATCAACAAAACTGAACTTATACACTAGTGGACACCCAAGGAGCAGGGAACAAGGCCTATGGATACGGTGACAATTCAATCTCACATTGTGGAACTGTCAGTCAAGACACTTAAATGGTTAGGCTACTGACTTTCGGATAACACTGAAACAACAATTCACTTTACAAAAAGGCTTACCCTAGCTCAAGTGGCCTTTTTCAGAATCAAAAGACTCATGACAGTAGGCAAAGAACTTTCCCCATACGGGCCCACATGCTGGCAAATAGAATCATTCTACTGACCTTATTGTATGGGACAGAGATACTTACCCTGACGGTGACTATGAAAAAGAAGATGTAGACGTTTAGGAATAGGGTGGCAAGATGGATCACCAACACGTTCTTTGCAACCAACTTGACAGTGCTATCAGTAGAGGCCTGCTTGGCACCCATAGGAGTGTATATTAAACAAGTCTCACTCATGACTGTGGTACGAATCACCGTGGCCCTGCCTGAAAACAACATAGCAACAGCGATGCTCTCAATGGGCTACCCTATAGTTCAGCCCTTCTGCTCAGGATTGAACAGGAGGTTGGCATTTTCAAGAAAGAGGAGTGTGCAGCCGAAGACTTAGAATTCATCATCCAGGTCCAAGATCCAGGAACACCTCCCAATAGATGAGATAGTAGCAAGGGCAGCTACGGTTTTCGAAAAGTGACCCTTCCCTGAGAACCCAAACAAACTGTCTCCCATCACGGAAGATGGCACTAAAGGCTAGACTGAGGTGAAGGAGAAAGTGAGAAAGGAGGTTCACAAGGAGTGGATGGAGTCTACCTACCCTCCATACTATGCATACAGGCCCCCCTACAGAAGTTGCTGGAACTTTATACTCTTGCCCAAATTTCAGGCCAGCCAGATACATCAGATGAGAGCAAATAAAAGCTACTTGAATGCCCAAGCAGATTGGTCTGTACCACGTTGCGACTCCACCTGTAATCGGTGTGGTATGGCTCACCAGACATTTCATTATATCATTATGCATTGCCTGATGCTTGCAACTGGAAGGGTTGGGGTGCATCCACAGGTCTTTGATATAGGGCCAGAGTTGGCCTTGTGGAAAGAAGGAGAAGCAGGAGGGAAGCTCATTAAGAGTTTTTGTATGTTTATTTCTAAGAATTTGGTGAATTTTCCAGCAAAGCTTGGAGGATTTCCTTTTACGAGAGGTTCCAATTTGGGTTCCTAAAAGATGATTATTTGGTAGCCCTTCAGGATTATAATGGACGACATTGATTTTTATCGGATATTTGTTTCATATTGGGTGTTGAAGTTTCCTTTGTCAAATTAGGTTTTCTAGGCCATACTTTAGGGTATATGCCGGGTGTTTTCCTGTATTTACGAATAAAACCAAGGATTTAAAAAAAAAAGAAAAAACCCACACTCATTTTGGGGAAGCCGCACGCCAATACACCCTCATTCCTATATATATATTCTCTTGCTTCCCGCTGCACATAACTTTAGGCTACTTTATTAAGTTACCTCCTTGGCCCTATCTTCAGATGATACATGAAAGGTTTTGGAGAGGATTTCCTACTCTCACATAATATCACCATTGAAAGTCATATATATGTCCAGTATTTGCTGATATATCTTTCACTGGCTTTTGCATGGTTACCCTGTTGAGTGCTGGGAACACTGTCACCATACACTATTGCAGTCTCTGATTTTTCTGTTGTTTGTTTTTTTGCTTTTCTCTCATTTGTTGATTTCTTTCCCTCACAGAGAACGTGTTTCCCACCATCTCTTAACATTCATTCATTTCTACTTTTTGCTTTTTGTTTTCTTTTTAGTTTTTTTCCATCAGGCTGGTATACTATTCCCATACGCTGTATTGTATAAGTATTGGGTAGGTGTTAGTTATTACTTGGCGCGATTAGTATTTACCTTTTTTAAATAATAACAATAATAATTGAGACTTGGCTTACTGACGTGTTTGCCTGATGACGTGACATATATCTAGCAGCAGTATCTAACGAGATGAACGAGTGAACTGAAGGGAGGAGGTGAGTACTGTTCGATTTGACATAAGTGAGCCCAATTCTAGCATGTGTTTTTGTTTTTGTTTTGAAACATTCGGAGAAGTGTCAACCACAATTGTTGGTCCAGCAGTGTGTGGTAATCTATCGGCCTTTGCTTAACGTTCTTGGGCTAGGAATGAATGTCAGGAGGTGTAGGAGCTGTGATTGTAGAATGGTCTGTTCGTGAAGTGATGGTGCGATTGATATAGGTGTGTCAATCAAGGATTCTCCAAGAAATATGTGTGCAAAAATCTTGTAAGGTCTTGCCCACCCCCTCTCTACCCATTCAGTCACTTGAGAAGGGGGAAACTGGAAGAATAACTTGCTAGGCTGCTCGTGCATTTTGCTCATACCACCCACCACACGTTCACAATCTTACCAGAGTCATACCCTGCACGAGTGTTGAAAGAAGGGACGTTTTATGTGCAGTGGAGAATCGTTGATTGCATTCAAAACTAACTAAGGGGGGATTTGACTGGTATATATATATTCTACTGGGGGTACGTAAGGCATTATGCGTAATGCCATCCTCCACGTAGACCTCCACATACATCCCTGTATCCGCAATGGTGAGTAGGAAGCAAGTACCAAACCACAGACTCCTAACAAAACCAATATAGCAAACCAGAATATCTCAACACTCCTACCCTTCCTATCACTATTGTTATACTAGTACCTGTTTGGCCTTTGTGAACACCATAAAGATAAAAGGAAATAAAACACGGAGTCTGGCAGCCTCATTAAAAACCTATCGTGCTGCTTGTAATAGGGAAAAAGAGTACTGCCTACACGTCAAACAAAGGTAAAAAAGAAAAAAACATAATGGTGTGAGACTAAAAGAACTTATAAAGAATTACTCTAGTGGCCTACAAAGTCCAAATACCTGAATGTGTTTCTGATGTAGGTATCGAGCAAGCGGCTTTGTGAGGATATCTGCAGTCAGAGCTGAAGACTATAGGTATTCCAAGGCAATGAGGCTATTCTGAAATGAGTTGTGAACATGGTAGTACTGTAGCACAATGTGCTTCGATCTCTCATTGAACCTGGGTTGTTCCACCAATTGGAGGATGCTTTGGTTGTCACAGTACAGTCCTTGAGCTGTCAATTTGGTATTCTGAATCACATGGTATAGTCACCTTATCCAACTTGACTCACAGGAAGCCTCTGAGTATCCAATGTATTCCAGCTTGGTGGATGACAGAGCAACCACATTTAGCCTCTTTGATTTCCATGAAATGAAAGCTCTAGCAAAGGTGAAAACATACCCAAAGGTGGACTTGAAGTTGGATGCATTGCCTACAAAGTCAGAATGGCAGAATCCTTGGATCTCAATTGAGAGACCATGCTGATAGTGGAGCCCGAGGTGGTCTGTACTCTTGATGTAATGTAGTAGTCTTTTTACAGTAGCTAGATGAGTTCATGAAGGATTGATACTGAACTTACTAAGGTTGCTAACAGCATATGATATATCAGGTCAAGTACACTCGTGTCCGTAAAGTCCTCATACCCCTGCAGCACAACGTCATTACCCCACTTCACGACAACAACCCCCCCCCCACCATGCCTCCACCACATACTAAAAGAGCCAGAGAAGACAGGAATAAAGAAATTTATACCCTATATAAACACACAGATATGGGGTATAATAAAATTTCTAAGGTTCTGGGTATCTCAAAAGCAACTGTTCAATCAGTAGTCAAAAGGGCTGAACAAAGAGATGGAAACACCCATGATGCCAACAGATCTGGCAGACTATTACAAACCTGGCATGGTTTGTAATGGTTTCATTTATTAAAGGTTTTTCACATGACTCAGTTGAGTCATACGATGATATGTTTTCACACTATGACTCAGGTACGAGTCATAGGGTTTCACATGACTCACAGTTGTGAGTCATAGTTGTTTATGTTTGAATTTGATTGGTATGTTGAGCATTGACTCATAGGTATGCCTATGAGTCATGAGGATTAAAAGGCATGACTTCGTTTATACGAGTCATGAGGTTTCGCACATGACCCCCTTAAGGTCATGGGACTTTCG